>ONZH01002014.1:0-15161 GCA_900303285.1 Rhinella marina
ATCCACAATGGCCTGTACTTTAACTGGGTCCATTTTGAAAGAAAAAGGGGTGAGAATGTATCCCAAAAAGGCCACTTCCTGAACACCAAAGGTACACTTCTCCCCTTTAACGAACAACTTGTTTTCACGCAACACCTCCAGCACTTGCCTGGTGTGAGATACGTGACTTTCCCAGTCTGCAGAAAAATCAGGATGTCATCAATATAGACAATTACAAATTTCCCAATAAATGGTCTAAAAATGTCATTGACAAAGTTTTTGGAAAATTGCCGGAGCGTTACTTAACCCAAAAGGCATTACCAAGTACTCATAATGACCTTCCGGGGTATTAAAAGCAGTTTTCCATTCGTCCCCTCACGAATCCTGATTAGGTTGTATGCCCCTTCAAATCCAGCTTGGTGAACCAACAGGCCCCCTGGACCTGATTCAGCAAGTCAGGAATAAGGGGCAACGGGTATCTGTTTTTAACAGTGATTTTATTGAGCTCCCTGTAATCGATACAGGGCCTCAATCCTCCATCCTTTTTACCAACAAAGAAAAAACCTGCCCCCATGGGAGAAACTGAAGGCCGGATGTGACCCTTGGCCAGACTCTCCTTGAGATAATCCTTCATGGACTGACGTTCAGGAGTAGAGAGATTATAAATGCGACCTTTGGGATATTTGGATCCCTCAATAAGGTCGATGGCGCAATCATATTGCCGGTGAGGAGGGAGGAACTCAGTCTCGGACATGGAAAAAACGTCCGAAAAATCGCCGATATACTTGGGCAAGGAAAGAGACTCAGTGGTACCCTCCAAACAGCAATACTGATTTACAACATTTGTCACAATTCATTCCCCATTTTTCCAATTCACCTACCGACCAGTTGATCACAGGGTTGTGGTCCTGTAACCATGGCAGACCTAAAACAAGGTCGGCAGGTAAATCCTTTAATACAAGGAAGGAACAAGTCTCGGTATGGGTAATTCCTACAGTTAATACAACCTCAGGAGTACAAAACTCCACTCTCCCATTATTCAATGGAGTGGAATCCAGTGCGATAATTTCAATCACCTTCCTTAAAGGAACTAGCGGAATCCCCACAGATTGTATAAAATCAAAATCAATAAAATTAATGGCAGAACCAGAATCAACAAAAGCCTTACCGGACCCCCTGAGTTGGTTGTACGCAATGGAGATAGGTAATAATACTTTCCTCCTTACCACCGCTGGGGTTACCTTACTTCCGGCAGAAAGCTCTCTAGAGGGCAGAAGTTTCGGGCATTGCTGGAGCCAGTGGTTCGTCTCACCGCAGTAGAAACAGGTTCCATTCAAGCGTCTCTGATCTCTCAAAGTTCCTCCCCACTGTATGGACTCCTCCGGGACCCTGGTAGAAGGTGGACTCAGAAGAGGGGATTCAGGCAGGACGACACCCTGAGGAATATCTGAACGTTCCCTCCGTCTCTCCCTCACTCGACGATCCAGTTTAATGGCTAGTGTCATGGCCGCCTCTAGGGTGTCAGGAGTAGGGTAACTGACAAGTAAGTCCTTAAGATGGTCAGACAGCCCCACCCTAAACTGGCTTCTCAAAGCAGGGTCATTCCATCCAGAGGAAACACACCACTTTCTAAACTCAGCACAGTAATCCTCTACTGGACGGTTACCCTGCCGAATGTCTCTGAGCTGAGTCTCAGCTACAGAAGTCAAGTCAGGCTCCTCATACAATAGGCCTAAGGCCTGAAAAAATGCTTCCACAGACTGCAAGCTTGGGGAGTCAGGCGGTAAAGAAAAGGCCCATTCCTGCGGATCACCTTGCAGCAAGGAAATAATTATTCCTACCCGCTGCTGCTCGGCACCCGAGGAGTGAGGACGTAAGCGAAAATACAATTTTACGCTCTCCTTAAAGGAACGGAAAGTTTTCCGGTCCCCCAAAAACCGATCCGGCAATTTAACATGAGGTTCCACAATGGGGTTAGATGTGGAGGGAGCCGCTACTAGTGCAGGTTGTAGCTGCTCCTGATGTAGGAGCCTCTCGGCCAGGTCCTGGATCATCTGCGCCATACCCTGAACCTGGTCCGTGAGCACCCGCAATTGCTCCATATGATACGGCCTGTGATTCTGTCACGGGGGAGACAAGGGAAGGTGTGCCCTGTACTTGAACCCCCTTCTTTCCCTACCTACTTGCCTCAAACGGCCCTAGGCGGCCGCGGACAACCACGAAGACGTTCCCTATACTGGGTAAGTGCAGAGGGAGGGAAAGGGAACACAGGGAGAGACAAAACACAGACGGAACAAACACAATGATAGAGTAGTCAGCAAGCCGGGTCAAACACAGGAGATAGCGTAAATACCAGGGGTCAAGAGAAGAGAGGTCCAAGTCCAAGTCCAAAGTCAGAGTCCAAATAGCAAATCCAAAACACAAGGTCGCACAAGCACTGATCAAAAGTATAAACTAATCACAGGCATCTGAGTGAGGCAGTTGCCATCTTTAAATAGCCCACCCAGGATCATGTGATGTGGCCAGCATCACATGACCTGAGGCGGAGCAAGCTGTCCAAACAATATGCAAAGTAGCCATGTGGTGTGATCAGCACCACATGGCTAAACCCAAACAGAGAATTAACTCATGAAGTGCTGGCTGACAAGACCAGCACTTCAATTCCCTATTGCTCGTCTCTAGGGGGCGGAGAGGTCCGGCGATGTCGTGCAGAGGGTGCGCGACGCCGACCTCGCGTGACAGCTGATCTGAGTTCTGATGGGGACACACTGGGCTGTTCTAAAGTCTTATTGGGGCACAGTGGGCTGTTCTGAGGTCTGATGGGGGCACACTGGGCTGTTCTGAGAACTGATGGGGGCACACTGGGCTGATCTGAGGTCTGATGGGGGCACACTGGAATGTTCTGAGGTCTGATGGGGACACACTGGGCTGATCTGAGGTCTGATGGGAGCACACTGGGCTGTTCTGAGATCTGACGGGGCACATTGGGCTGTTCTGTGGTCTGACGGGGCACACTGGGCTGTTCTGAGGTCTGATGTGGGCACACTGGGCTGTTCTGAGGTCTGATGGGGGCACACTGGGCTGTTCTGAGGTCTGATGGGGGCACACTGGGCTGTTCTGAGGTGTGATGGGGACACACTGGGCTGATCTGAGGTCTGATGTGATGTGCTGAAATTTATGGGGTGTCTGATATGAGGTCTGATGAAAAATATTTTTTTCTCATTTTCCTACTCTAAAATCTGGGGTGCGTCTTATCTTCGGGTGTGTTTTATAAAGCAAAAAATACGGTAATACAGTCCTCAGCTGGCACTGTCCATCTATTTATAAATTGAACGCATGATTTTTTTCATACATCCATAAGGACTGGATGTATATTGATCTGACATCATATTACGTTTATTTGATGTCCTCTAGCCTTAATAGGTATTATTGGGGCCCTTTCTATATACAGGGCAGTATTATCTAATGTTTGGCATTGTTATATTAATAGACACTACATACCTGCGGAACATATCTCTCAGTGTTCACAGTTGAACACACTGTTTTCCCTGTTTGTTCCACTGTATTAGAAATAGGCGTATTGATGCTAGGCTGGATGCATTCCTCCTGTTTGTTCCACCCAGCCGCAAATGGTCACTGTACCGGAAATAGGTCTATTAATGCTAGGCTAGGTCCGCTCAACCTATGCGTTCCATACCGCCAGAAATGGCCAGTCCGGCGGGAGGAAGCACAGCTCCATGCCGGCATATAAACCTGGGTCAGGCTGTCACTTATTGCTGCACCATTGTGTACCAGCCGAGGAGCTTTTCAATCACAGCACCCGCCCCATGTGAGTATTATCATGAATACCTACAGTGCTGGCCAAAAGTATTGGCACCCCTGCAATTCTGTCAGATAATACTCAATTTCTTCCAGAAAATGATTGAAATCACAAATGCTTTGGTAATAATATCTTCATTTATTTTGCTTGCAATGAAAAAACACAAAAGAGAATGAAAAAAAAGTCAAATCATTGATCATTTTACACAAAACTCCAAAAATGGGCCGGACAAAAGTATTGGCACCCTCAGCCTAATACTTGGTAGCACAACCTTTAGACAAAATAACTGCGAACAACCGCTTCCGGTAACCATCAATGAGTTTCTTACAATGCTCTGCTGGAATTTTAGACCATTCTTCTTTGGCAAATTGCTCCAGGTCCCTGAGATTTGAAGGGTGCCTTCTCCAAACTGCCATTTTGAGATCTCTCCACAGGTGTTCTATGGGATTCAGGTCTGGACTCATTGCTGGCCACTTTAGAAGTCTCCAGTGCTTTCTCTCAAACCATTTTTTAGTGCTTTTTGAAGTGTGTTTTAGGTAATTGTCCTGCTGGAAGACCCATGACCTCTGAGGAAGACCCAGATTTCTCACAGTGGGCCCTACATTATGCTGCAAAATTTGTTGGTAGTCTTCAGACTTCATAAAGCCATGCACACGGGCAAGCAGTCCAGTGCCAGAGGCAGCAAAGCAACCCCAAAACATCAGGGAACCTCCGCCATGTTTGACTGTAGGGACCGTGTTCTTTTCTTTGAAGGCCTCTTTTTTTTCCTGTAAACTCTATGTTGATGCCTTTTCCCAAAAAGCTCTACCTTTGTCTCATCTGACCAGAGAACATTCTTCAAAAAAGTTTTTGGCTTTCTCAGGTAAGTTTTGGCAAACTCCAGCCTGGCTTTTTTATGTCTCTGGGTCAGAAGTGGGGTCTTCCTGGGTATCCTACCATAGAGTCCCTTTTCATTCAGACGCCGACGGATAGTACGGGTTGACACTGTTGTACCCTCGGACTGCAGGGCAGCTAGAACTTGTTTGGATGTTAGTCGAGGTTCTTTAGCCACCATCCGCACAATCATTCGTTGAAATCTCTTTTCCGTCCACATCTAGGGAGGTTAGCCACAGTGCCATGGGCTTTAAACTTCTTGATGACACTGCGCACGGTAGACATAGGAACATTCAGGTCTTTGGAGATGGACTTGTAGCCTTGAGATTGCTCATGCTTCCTCACAATTTTGCTTCTCAAGTTCTCAGACAGTTCTTTGGTCTTCTTTCTTTTCTCCATGCTCAATGTGGTACACACAAGGACACAGGACAGAGGTTGAGTCAAATTTAATCCATTTCAACTGGCTGCAAGTGTGATTTAGTTATTGCCACCACCTGTTATGTGCCACAGGTATGTAACAGGTGCTATTAATTACACAAATTAAAGAAGCATCACATGATTTTTCAAAGGGTGCCAATACTTTTGTCCACCCCCTTTTTTATGTTTGGTGTGGAATTATATCCAATTTGGCTTTTTGACAATTTTTTTTTGTGGTTTTCCATTGAAGACAAATTAAATGAAGATATTATTACCAAAGCATTTGTGATTGCAATCATTTTCTGGAAGAAATTGAGTATTATCTGACAGAATTGCAGGGGTGCCAATGCTTTTGGCCAGCACTGTATATAGGTCTCATTTCTTATATGAGCGTTACCTATGATCTTCTTCATTTCTTTATTCTAGGTATTGCCCTGTTATGACTCAGTGGCAATTATTCCCCTACATGGGTTGGATAACTGTATCCTGGTTGTATGGGACTTAACACATATGTCGATCACTCCTCCTCATCTGTGTACTCATCATTTTATTATCTATTTTTGACTACCCTACCTTATGATTTCATGACTACCTAGCCTCCCTACAGTAACCCACTGAGGAACCTATTTTTAAGGGAAACGCATTGGGATGTGGGGTGCATTAAGAATTGGGACTTAATAGGGTTTAATAGGGTCTTGTTAGGATAGGCACGAGGACAGAGAGTCCATTTGTGGGATACATAGGGTTTAATAGGGAAAGACTCTCCCTACCTGTATCTCCCTCCGCTATCCTACACCCTTTAATCGTTTGTGCATCAAGTGGATTCATAATTATTGACATATTTTTTGTTTTTGTTTTGGTTTAGGTTTTTGATCTGATCTTTGAGTATTATCCTTTCTAAATTATTTTTAATTGCAATTGAAATAAAGGTATAATTTTTAGGGTTCATGCTCAGTATTGATTAGTTTCTTATTCCTGCATGACTCATGATTGATATCGTTTAGTATCACTTACTTACTCCCTTGTTCCATATGTATGTTGCATGCATGGGCAGATTGGCCGTAGACCTTACAGGGAAATTTCTCAGTGGGTCGATGCCCAGAGGGCCGCCATGTCTCTGCCACGACCCACATGAATTCAACTGCTGTGACCCATATCTCACCTCTTTAAGCCCCCAGCTCCATAGCTTAATCAGAGAGAACTGGAGGAGGAGGACAGAAAATGGTCTCTGTTGATGACCACTAGAGTTGAGCGAATCCTAAAAGATTCGGGGGTTCGGAATTCGGCCCGAATCCCACCGCGGGATTCGTGGGTTCGGGCCGAATCACGAATCCCATTAAAGTCTATGGGAGACCCGAATATTTTTGCAGGGGCCAAAGGTTCTGCACAGTCAAGTTTGCCCCAACATGTGAAAACCTCAGAAAATGATGGAAACACCTTGGAAATGGATAGGAAACACCAGGGGCAGCATGTAGGGATGCCTCTGAGGCTCCCTAATTGCACCATTTTTTCTAAATCTGGCCAATAGTCTGGTGATGACCCCAAGGCAATTTTCAGGGACACGGTAATGGTGACCCACTTAAAAATGCTGCCTGACAACCAGGCGGTGAACCCCTGATTGTCTGTCTTTCAATAAGATTGCAGTGTAAAGCATGGTGGTGAGCCTCAGTAATAAGATTGCAGTGTAATGCATGGCGGTGAGCCTCAGTATGACTTTTTAGATGGAGATTGCATGTGGTCACGTACTCCCTGGAACCCCACAGTCACCCCTTCTCTGATGTGCTACCCCAGAACATTCTCTGCCCCAATTCGCAAGACCTTTTGCAGTCTCAGTGTGCTGACAGTGGGGATTTACCAGTGTTGTCTGAGGAGGTGGTGGACAATGGCGAGACACAGGTGTTGGGGGGGGGAGGTGAGCCACTTAAAAATGCTGCCTGACAACCTGGCAGTGAACCCCTGATTGTCTGTCTTTCAATAAGATTGCAGTGTAAAGCATGGTGGTGAGCCTCAGTAATAAGATTGCAGTGTAATGCATGGCGGTGAGCCTCAGTATGACTTTTTAGATGGAGATTGCATGTGGTCACGTACTCCCTGGAACCCCACAGTCACCCCTTCTCTGATGTGCTACCCCAGAACATTCTCTGCCCCAATTCGCAAGACCTTTTGCAGTCTCTGTGTGCTGACAGTGGGGATTTACCAGTGTTGTCTGAGGAGGTGGTGGACAATGGCGAGACACAGGTGTCGGGGGGTGAGTTAGTTGTATGGGAAGCAAGTTACAGTGGGGACTCCTTGGGGGGACTTTCTCATGATGGGACAGATTCAACTTGGGTGGATCAGGCACAGGAACAGACCTTTTTTTTGTGTGTTTATTTAACTTTTATTTAGCACAAATAACCACTGAGATATTTATTCGTTCTCTTCGCTGCGCAGTCTGGCGTTGGGGTTTGTCACTTTGATGGTGAGCTGTGCCGCTCTCTCCACAATGGTCTTTCGGTTCTTTGAGGAGATGTTGTGGGCGATTTCTGCACAGAAGGACTTGCTGCTCATCAACAGAACCTCGAGCTCCTTGACATTGTGGACCAGGAATTTGCGGAACCCTGTGGGCAGCATGTGTTTGGTCTTCTTGTTGCTACCGTACCCAATGTTGGGCATCAGGACAGTGGCGTAACTACAACTAGCTGGGCCCCACAGCAAATCTTTGAACGGGGCCCCCACAGCAACTTCTTCACAACCCCCAACTTACATGCAACCCTCATTCTTGTGCCTAGTCAAGGTTGCGCTCTCTCAGACAAGGCCTGGCAGCTGCTCAGTCTGTTTCCTAGAGTGTCAGTGTATATAACGTTATTGTATAATACTGTTTAGGGGCCCCTGACAGTAAAATGTTTTAGTCTTCCTCCTGAAGGGGCCCCTTGTGGGTCTGGGCCCAAAAGCAGCCGCTTCCCCTGCTTCCCCTATAGTTACGCCCCTGCATCAGGATCTGCCCTTTGAACCTCCTGCGGGGTCTGTTGTCAATACCTCTGGGTTTACGCCAGTTACGCTTAATCTTTACATAACGGTCTGATTGGTGGGGGATGAACTTCTTCGTCCGCTTCTTGACGATCCTGGGCTTAATGAGGGGCCGGAGAGACGCCATGAAACCGGTTTGGAGCGTCCGCCTTCTCCGCAGACAGCCCGAGGAAGAGAGAGGAACAGATCAATTTTAAGTGTGAGGCAACATCAGCACCACAACTGCTTGGGAGAGGCAGTGGGCATTGTGTTTAGAAAGGCTGATGGGCTTCCGTCAGCACTGTGCGTATAGAACCCCATGGCCTTTCCTAAAAAATTTGATTACAAAGCCGCATGACTCCTGAAAAATTGTTATTAGAAAGACGGATGACTTTCCAGAAAAATTGTTATTAGAAAGACGGATGACTTTACTGAAAATTTGTTATTAGAAAGACGGATGACTTCCCAGAAAAATTGTTATTAGAAAGACGGATTACTTTACTGAAAATTTGTTATTAGAAAGACGGATGACTTCCCAGAAAAATTGTTATTAGAAAGACGTATGACTTCCCAGAAAAATTGTTATTAGAAAGACGGACGACTTTACTAAAAATTTGTTATTAGAAAGACGTATGACTTCCCAGAAAAATTGTTATTAGAAAGACGGATGACTTTACTGAAAATTTGTTATTAGAAAGACGTATGACTTCCCAGAAAAATTGTTATTAGAAAGACGTATGACTTCCCAGAAAAATTGTTATTAGAAAGACGGATGACTTTACTGAAAATTTGTTATTAGAAAGACGGATGACTTCCCAGAAAAATTGTTATTAGAAAGACGTATGACTTCCAGAAAAATTGTTATTAGAAAGACGGATGACTTTACTGAAAATTTGTTATTAGAAAGACGGATGACTTCCCAGAAAAATTGTTATTAGAAAGACGTATGACTTCCCAGAAAAATTGTTATTAGAAAGACGGATGACTTCCCAGAAAAATTGTTATTAGAAAGACGTATGACTTCCCAGAAAAATTGTTATTAGAAAGACGGATGACTTTACAGAAAATTTGTTATTAGAAAGACGTATGACTTTCCTGAAAAATTGTTAGTAGAAAGACAGATGACTTTCCAGAAAAATTGTTGCATATGCAACTCAGATGAAGAGGAGGAGGAGGAGGAAAGCGAGCAATTTAGGAGGTAGCCTGAGGTGGGGATAAGAACTGGGGGATATCCATGACCTGTTCATCTTGATGAACGTGAGGATGTCAGCGTTGTCGTTGGACAGGCGCGTCCGTTTGTCCGTAATGATACCCCCGGCGGCACTAAAAACCCTTTCAGACAGTACACTTGCAGCTGGGCAGGCAAGCACCTCAAGAGCGTACTGCGCAAGTTCTGGCCACCTGTCCAGCTTGGCCAGCCAGTAATTATATGGCGTGGAGTTATCGGTCAGGACGTTGGTCTGGTCTGCGACATACTCCCTCACCATCTTGCGGTACTGTTCCGCCCTGCTCTGCCTGCCCTGTGGCTTTGTCGCAGTGTCTTGCTGGGGTTTAAGAAACTTGGCAAAAGCATGGAATAGTGTACCCCTGCCCTTGGCGCCTACACTGACTTTCCCCCTCCTCTCCTCTCCAACTTCGGCCACTGCAGTCCGCCCCCTGTTGCTCGACTGGTCTGGAAAGGCCTGTAGCAGTTTCTGAACCAGGGCCTTGTGGTAGAAAGTGACTCGGGTGCTCCTTTCCTCCACGGGTATTAGTTGGGCAAAGTTGTCCTTGTAGCGTGGGTCAAGGAGGGTGTACACCCAATAGTCATTGGTGGACAGTATCCTCTTGACCCGAGGATCACCACAAAGACAGCCAAGCATAAATTATGCCATGTGCCCTACTGTGCCAACACGCAAGCCTTCAGCCTCCTCACTTAGCGGACTCTCCATCTCCTCCTCCCGCCCTTCCTCCGACCCCAATTCATCCTCCTCAGCCTATACCCGCTCAACAGGTAGCATTGAATCATCCCAAGAGTTTCTTCCTCCTCCTCAGCCGCCTCCTCCTCCTCAGTTCCGAGCTGCGAAACTGACAACAGGGTGCTCTCAATGTCACTGTCTTCCCCCACCTCCTGTGACACTGCTGAATCCTCAGATCTTAGGTTCCACAAGGAGTTCTGGATGAGGCACAACAGAGGGATGGTGACACTGATGATGTGTGCATCACCACTAACCATCTCTGTTGCCTCCTCAAAGGGACCTAAGACCTGTCAGATGCCAGCCATCCACGTCCACTCCTCAGCATAGACATGAGGAAGCTGACTGGCCTGACTACCACCTTGGGGGATCAGCTGGCAGTCTACAACTGCCCTGCGTTGTTGGTACACCCTGGCTAGCATGTGTAACGTCGAATTCCAACGCGTGGGAACGTCACACAGCAGCCGGTGAACAGGGAGTTGTAGCCGCCCTTGCACAGTCCTGAGGGTCGCGGCATCGGTGGTGGACTTGCGAAAATGGGCGCATATGCGCCGCACCTTGGTGAGCAACTCACTCAACTGGGGGTATTTATTATATTTATTGTATTTATTATATTATTATAAAATTTATTATACGCACTTTGCGCAACTGAAACGCAAAACCACAGATCAATACGGTAACTATACGCTGTTAGGTATATGGCACCCTGATGAGATGTATCGTCTATGAAAGCTCAGTCAGAATAAACGTACTATATAGAAATATATTTTGCTGCAATTCTTTTCAGACCTGTTGAGGTATATGGACCTGATGTAATGTATTCTATTGTCTACAAATCCTGAGTTTCCCACGTCTTCAAGTTAATGTGAATATAGTGTCCTGATCAATATGACAAGACAAGAATCAGTGTGTAGAATAGTATATTTTTGTACTTTTATACTTTTATATACCTTTATACTTTGTAACCTTTTGTAAGGCTTGCATATAATATATATATATATATATATATATATATATATATATATATATATATTTATATATTCAGCTGAAGCAACAAGTCTAAGATGGCACCTGTACTCTTATCAGTACCACATTCCTGAGGTGGGGATGCAGGACAGTGAGAGGCTTCTCTCCAATCAAGAACTTATACGAGTACAAGAGTGATGCATATGTAGTTTGTTATCTGCATGCTTACGCCCTTTTTGCTGTAATGAATAAATATTTGTGATAATAAAGGAGGAGGTTCAGAGGCTTCTGGTGGGCGCAGAGAGCACGAGCTGAAGAACTTGATATTAACCCCTGAGTTTATCTCTCGTTCTTTACTACCGAGTGCACCCGTGTTCTGGATAATTTGGAATGACCGACTGAATCTCAAAAAGGCTGTTTAAGCCCCCTAACAGACCTATCCAAAAAAATTTATTATACGCACTTTGCGCAACTGAAACGCAAAACCACAGATCAATGCGGTAACTATACGCTGTTAGGTATATGGCACCCTGATGAGATGTACCGTCTATGAAAGCTCAGTCAGAATAAACGTACTATATAGAAATATATTTTGTTGCAATTCTTTTCAGACCTATCCAAAAAAATTTATTATACGCACTTTGCGCAACTGAAACGCAAAACCACAGATCAATACGGTAACTATATGCTGTTAGGTATATGGCACCCTGATGAGATGTACCGTCTATGAAAGCTCACTCAGAATAAACGCACTATATAGAAAGATATTTTGCTGCAATTCTTTTCAGACCTGTCCAAAAAAATTTATTATATGCACTTTGCGCAACTGAAACGCAAAACCACAGATCAATACGGTAACTATATGCTGTTAGGTATATGGCACCCTGATGAGATGTATCGTCTATGAAAGCTCAGTCAGAATAAATGTACTATATAGAAATATATTTTGCTGCAATTGTTTTCAGACCTATCCCCCAAAAAAAAGCGCACTTTGCACAGCTGAAACGCAAAACCACAGAGCAATGCACACCGCCAAACGAGGATTGGCCTCATCATCCTTAAAGTACTCCCAAACTAAGGAGTGGCGCATAGTACGGGCTGGAGCATGACCTGTAGGAGCACTTGGTGAAGTAGTGACTCGGCCCAGGCTTCTCCCTCGTCGCTGCCCTCTGGCTCTCTCAACAGCTTGTGGAGCTGATGTCGCCTCACAGTCTGAACCACTGCCTCCAGTTGCCTCATCCACCCAAGTAGGATCTGTCCCCTCATCATCCCCCAGGTCTTCCTCAGACTCCACAGTGACGTCCCTGACAACTACCTCCGACAACAGTGTCTCGTCGTCATCTTCCACCACCTCCTCAGACACCACTGCTAACTCCCCACTCTCATAACCCGGAGACAACAAAAGGTCCTGAGAATCAGGGCATAGCAGCTCGTCCGCTGGCACATCAGGGAAGTGGTGGCTGAAGAGTTCCATGGATAAATTTTGTCCGTGGGACATACCCCTAGAGGGTTCTGGCTGGGGAGAAGGAGGGCGAGTTGGAGGGCAGACACCCTGGTCACAGAAGTCGACTGGCAGGATGAGGGGGCAGACGAAACGTGGCTGGACGTGCTCTCTGCAATCCACTGAACCACCTCCTGTTGTTGTTTGGGGTCTGTCAGAGTTGTAGGAGGCTTCCCTACCAACTTCTGGAGTCGACCAGGCACCCTGACCTTACGTGTTTCCACTGTACCCACAGCAGCCGGGACTGAGTCACCACGCACACCACGGTCATCACCTCTGACCACAGCACCACCACGATTCCCACCTCTCCCTCCACGACCACCTCTCCCAGCTCTTCCCCCTCTCCCCCTGACTCTGGGGTTCTCCATGTGCACAGTAGCAGTATTATATTATTATAATTGTCAAGGATCAATACGGTATCTATACGCTGTTAGGTATATGGCACCCTGATGAGATGTAGCGTCTATGAGAGCTCAGTCAGAATAAACGCACTATATAGAAAGATATTTTGCTGCAATTCTTTTCAGACCTATCCAAAAAATGTATTATACGCACTTTGCGCAACTTAAACGCAAAACCACAGAGCAATACGGTATCTATGCGCTGTTAGGTATATGGCACCCTGATGAGATGTACCGTCTATGACAGCTGAGCTCACTCAGAATAAACGCACTATATAGAAAGATATTTTGCTGTAATTCTTTTCAGACCTATCCCCAAAAAAAAATATGCGCACTTTGCACAACTTAAACGCAAAACCACAGAGCAATACGGTATCTATACGCTGTTCGGTATATGGCACCCTGATGAGATGTATTCCGTATTCACAGCACCGTCTATGACAGCTGAGCTCACTCAGATTAAATGCACTATATAGTTAAATATGCTGGTGCAATTCTTTTCAGACCTATCCCAAAAAAAAAATATGCGCACTTTGCGCAACTTAAACGCAAAACCACAGAGCAATACGGTATCTATACGCTGTTAGGTATATGGCACCCTGATGAGATGTACCGTCTATGACAGCTGAGCTCACTCAGAATAAACGCACTATATAGAAAGATATTTTGCTGTAATTCTTTTCAGACCTATCCCCCCCAAAAAATATGCGCACTTTGCACAACTTAAACGCAAAACCACAGAGCAATACGGTATCTATACGCTGTTCGGTATATGGCACCCTGATGAGATGTATTCCGTATTCACAGCACCGTCTATGACAGCTGAGCTCACTCAGATTAAATGCACTATATAGTTAAATATGCTGGTGCAATTCTTTTCAGACTTATCCTGGAATTAGTGTTGTGTGAGGAGGACTATGACATAGTGGGAATAACTGAGACATGGCTGGATGATACCTATGACTGGGCAGTTAACGTACAGGGTTACAGTCTTTTTAGAAAGGATCGCCAAAACCGGAGAGGGGGAGGGGTCTGCCTTTATGTAAAGTCCTGTCTAAAGCCCACACTGCGGGAAGATATAAGTGAGGGACATGAAGATGTGGAGTCACTGTGGGTAGAAATAAATGGAGCCAAAAACAATAATAAAATACTAATAGGAGTTTATTATAAACCCCCTACTATATCAGAGCCCATAGAAAATCTACTTCTAAACGAAATAGACGAGGTGGCAAATCATAATGAGGTCGTTATTATGGGGGATTTCAACTACCCAGATATAGACTGGGAAACTGAAACCTGTACATCTCATAAAGGAAACAGGTTCTTGGAAATAACCAAAGACAATTACCTTTCCCAACTGGTTCAGGACCCCACTAGAGGGACGGCCATACTGGACTTAGTATTAACCAATAGACCTGACAGAACAACAGATGTGCAGGTCGGGGGACTCCTGGGAAATAGTGACCATAACATAATAACCTTCCAATTGTCATTCAAAAGAGCGTTTCTTCAGGGAGGAACAAAAATACCTAACTTTAAAAAAGCTAAATTTAGCCAACTAAGAGAGGCCATAGGCCTAACTAACTGGGACAAAGTCTTCAAAAATAAAAATACAGCCACAAAATGGGATATTTTTAAAAACATCCTAATATCTAATTGTGAGAGGTACATACCATATAGGAATAAAATAATAAGAAACAAGAAAAAACCAATGTGGATAAATAGAACTGTAAAGAAAGCAATAAATGACAAACTGAAAGCATTAAATCACTAAAACAGGAGGGGAAGCGAGAAAGCATTGAAAAACTATAAGGAAAAAAATAGAATATGTAAAAGACAAATAAAAACAGCCAAACTAGAGACCGAGAGATTAATCGCCAAAGAAAGTAAAACTAACCCTAAAATGTTCTTCAATTATATAAATGGTAAAAAGTATAAACCTGAAGGTGTCGGCCCCTTACAGAGTAATGAGGGGGGAGTTGCAGAGAGCGATGAGGAGAAAGCAAAGCTACTAAAATATCTTTTTCTCCACTGTATTCACTGAGGAAAATAAACTGTCAGATGAAATGCAGAATATAAAAGTAAATTCCCCATTAAAAGTGCCCTGTCTGACCCAGGAAGAAGTAGAGCTACGTCTTAAAAAGATTAAATAGACAAATCGCCAGGACCGGATGGCATACACCCCCGTATCCTAGAGAATTAAGTAATGTCATCGCCAGACCCTTTATTTCTGATATTAAGGACTCTATACTGACAGGGAGTGT
>ONZH01002015.1:0-29406 GCA_900303285.1 Rhinella marina
ACAAAAATGTTCAACATTCCTGCCCTAGTAAAAATAAACTGAAACAACACTTACAAGTACATTTTACAATATAAATCAAAAGTTCTACAAATCTATTATATATGTTGTATTTCAAATCATCACCAGTGCGGTGCTATTACATTCTGTGGCCCAGCTGTGGTAACTGCACCCATATTACCACTAAGTGCCATGCTTCACCTGCACCAAGGTTTTGTGACAAGTATAGTTGAAGCACAATAATTAGCGATAACCTGTGTGCAGTTACCATGGCTTGGCTGCAGCATGTAATAGCATGCTGATCTGCTGTATGTAAACAGCATGGGCTGCAGATTGATTGGATGTGGACCAAAAATACGTTTGTGTGAAGGGGGCCTATAAATGAGGAATATATATAGATATGGTTCTTAAACCAAAGGAACGGTCACACATTCCAGTTTCTTGATGCGGCTTTGGAAGCCAAAACCAGGAATGAATAAAATAAAAAGAGCCGAAGTAGTAAGTGTCTTTCCTTTTATGGTCCACTCCTCATTTTGGCTTCCTAAAATTCATCAAGAAACCTAAACTTGTGGCCATATCCTAAGTTTCAATATCAAACATATTTTATGAGTCCTCAAGGAATGAAGGATACAAGGTTCTCTTCCAGTTGATCAGCACCTAACAAATAATATCCTCTCTGATCCCTATATATGTATAAATACTCTATACAGGGAGCATTATATAAAAATGTAGGTGTGACTGCAGTTAATCCCAATGTTTCTATCCTAATATGTCACACTTCAAGACACTTCTCACTGCAGAGCAATGACAACAAATAATAGTACCATAGGTGCTGCTGCATGGTGCTTTGCTGCCATTAATGTCAAACTCAGGTGTAACTACTGACCTGTTTTCATTGCCACCTCATATTCAGACTTTATAAACTATGTGAGACATTTATCATACCCTTCTGCCAGAATTATGTGCCAAAAAGTTGCAAATTGTTGCTTAAGCCCCATTTGCACAAAAATTGTCGCTTTTTGTCCATTCTCAGCAATACTTACCACTTTTATAAAAAATGGGTTGAGCATGGGTGGTATGGGCATAACATAAGCAGTTCAGCACATTAACCATAACCTACACCAGTTCCCTGACTCTTAGGCCCCTTTCACACGAGCGGGAGACTCGCATGTCTCCCGCAACGGATCTACAGGGCTGGACTCCGCACTGACAGGGATCGCATAGCATTATATGCGATCCCTGTCCGTGCCGAGTCCAGCCCTGTAGATGCGTTGCGGGAGACATGCGAGTCTCCCGCTCGTGTGAAAGGGGCCTTAGGCTCCATTCACACGTCCTGTTTTTCTTTCCTGATTCGATCCTGATCCTGATCTGGATCCATTCATTTCAATGGGTCCTGAAAAAATCAGGATCAAATCAGGAAAGAAAAACAGGACGTGTGAATGGAGCCTTACTAATTTTGGTGCACACTTGAGATCAAGACTGATATTAGAAACACCAATCTTGATAAATCTCCTTCAATGTACTTTTACCTGCAAATTTCATAATACGTCAAAAGAATTCTGTACCTGCTCAGACACTGCGGCCCAACATGATTGCTTCATTCCAAACTTTTTTTATGATGTTTATGATTTCTAAAATGTGTTTCTTGTCTGGCAATTTTCAAGTCCTATTGAAGTGGAAAAAAACACCAGAAAAAAAGGTTACACCAAAAAGCCTGCTGCATTTTGAAAGAAACACAGTAAAATCCAAAACACCACAAAAATGTCTTTTCAAGAATTTAATACTTACTTTACTGTAACATCTGGCCCCAGCATTTTTTTTAACCAAATTATCTGCTACAAAGCTCTGTGAAAGATTTAAGCCTAAGGGTCCATTCAGACGTCCACAAGTGTTTTGCGGATCCGCAAAACACGGACACTGACCATGTCCGTTCTGGATTTTGTGGACCACACATGGCCGGCACCATAATAGAAATGTCTTTTCTTGTCCATAGCTGCGGACAAGAATAGGACATGTTCTAATTTTTTGTGGGGCCACGAAACGGAAGTGCGGACCCATTTTCCGGACGTGTGAATGGACCCTAAGGCTTTCCTGTGGTCAGTATTTGGTTAGTATTTTTCATCATAAGCCAAAACAAGGAGTGGAACCTAACTACAAAATCATAGGAAGATTTATGCCTCTTCTGTATTTTACTATCACTGAATTGTAACGATATATTGGTAGGGAAAGTAGGTATAAGCCAAAGTATAAGTGCAAAATTCCCAATTAAAACTTAACATTTATTAAGGTAAACATAAAACTCCTTTCTACCCACTGTGCAACATACAAACATATAATAACTATCTCCAGAGTATACATATGATTGCAAATAAGTATATATACTTGAACAGGTAAGTATGCAATCTCTTTGAGGATTGATGCCTCAATAACTCACGGTTCAGATGACCACAAAAGATATTGTTGGACAGTAGCCACGGAAGTGAGGTCGGGTAAAGGGCAACTTCTGTCCCTATTGTATCCCTCGAGCTACCCCTACCTACAAGCGGAGCACCCGCCCCGAAAGGAGCGACCCCACTTCTCGGTGGCTAAACCCTTACTGTCCCTGGTAAAATTCCTGGAGATTAGTTGTCCTTTAGTTTTGAATTGAGTCTCAGTCTCGACGCGTTTCTCCCATAACGTTGTAGGCCATAGGTTCATCAGGAGACTTATTGGCAGGAATACACCAAGAGAACTATAGATAATGTGGCACCCAGATGATAAGAAGCGCATTTGGATAACCAACTGCACATCTATAAATACCTGTGTCAGTGAAGGATGTTCCTACGCGCCAAAAGATTCGTCCTATGCTGCGTGTAAACGCCCGATACGTCACTTCCGGTACTTGGAACGCAAACCGGAAGTGCGTATATTGTATGTGGTTAATCAAGGAGGATAGTAAGTCCAGAAAACAGGAAATGACGTATCGGCATTGATTCTTAATTGTACCTGACCCTAACCAAAGAATAATAAGATACTAAGTACAGATATTGTCGTAGAACATTTCCACCAATTAAGATCATATCTACACTAACTATTTTTGATCTTATAATAGATTTATACATTTCTGTAATGCAGGGCCGGAAGTACATTGCGTTCCATACTGGAACGCATAAAGAATCATCAAGGCGCAAAGGATTGACATGATTCATACTACTGTCACGTTAAAATGTAAGTGAACCGGTATTAAATAGTAATAGTACCAAACAATGAAACATGTCAAAAGCTTACTTGTAGGAAACAATACCAAATCTGTACAGGAATAATGGGTGACAAGTGGATAATAGGTAGGTCAAGAATTAGATGAAATTATATTGGCACCATTTGATAAGGTCCAAGTGAATTGCTGATGATTAAGCAAATAATAACTAAAAAAGAATTGGACTATTTTTCGTCCGATAATTAACAGATTTATTTTGATTAAGTGTCACAATATTGGCATTAACATGGCCTGGAGAGGAAACCTTCGAGAGTCCTCAATGAAGAAAAGAGACGAATTTATGTAAAAAAAGACTAAATAAAGCAGGTATATGAGATCTGTTCATTAAGACCCATTGGACTAACAGTTTTTAAACGATGGGTCCATTCTGCCTCTTTTTGCAAAATGCGCCTATCCCAATTACCACCCCTTGGGGATTGTCTCACTACTTCCACCACCTGGAATTTTAGGCAATTAGTATTGCCATTGTGTTCTATTGCAACATGTCGCGCTACGGGCTTGTCCCTTTTGTTGGTGATATCACTAATGTGTTCACCTACCCTTCGTCTCAGTTCACGCTTTGTTTTCCCAACGTAACTGAGTGGACAAGTGCAGGTACATAAATAGACAACACCCTGCGTGCGACAGTTTGCAAAATCACGCATTGTGTAAGTCATTCCTGTGGTGACACTTGTGAAGCTTTTAGATTTCAGAATATAGGGGCAGCAGACGCAATCCCTTCCACATTTATAGGTACCAACCGGTCTCCTATCCAGCCAGGTACCTGCAGCAGGTGGTTTTGAATAATGGCTATGGACAAGTCTATCCTTGAGTGATCTTCCACGTCTATAAGTGATGGATGGATAGACTGGTAAAATATCTCTGATATCGGGATCTGATCGGAGAATTTCCCAGTATCTCCTAAGTATTGATAACACTCTATGATTCTGATCATCAAAGGTCCCAATTATCCGAGATATATTTGTACCAGCTGCTGCCTGGTCCTGTCGTTTGGGAACTAGGAGAGAGTGTCGGTCAGTGTCCTTCGAATATTTAAAGGCTTCCCTCAATACAGGAGAAGGGTATCCTCGTTCAAGGAACCTTCTACGCATATCATTTGCCTGATTATAAAAGGCTTCAGATGTTGAACAATTTCTTCTTATACGAAGATATTGTCCCTTGGGGATACCCTTCTTCTGACTGACCGGATGATGACTCTCCCATCGTAAGAGACTGTTGGTGGATGTTGGTTTACGGTATATTTCTGTTACCAATTCACCCTGCCGTTTAGTAATCCGTATATCCAAAAAGGGAATACTCTGCTGATTGATTTCAAATGTGAATCTGAGACCGACTTCATTATTATTCAACTGTGATACAAATTCTCCAAATGATTCCTTAGTGTCATCCCATAGCAGGAAAACGTCATCAATGAATCGGCCCCAGTATAGAATTTTAGGGGTCCATTCACCATATCTGTCGCTGAAGAGGATGGTGTCCTCCCACCAGCCCAGGAATAAATTAGCATAGCTGGGGGCACACGGGCTCCCCATAGCTGTACCCCTGAGCTGGTGGAAGAAGCATCCCTCAAAAACAAAATAATTGTGCGACAATATGAACTCTAGAGCATTGATGATGAATTCATTATGTTCCCGCAACTGAATCCCACGTGTCCTTAAAAAATGTTGTACAGCCATAATGCCCCATTCATGTGGTATGCTGGTATAAAGCGCTTCCACATCAATGGATGCTAGTAGGGTGTTTTCATCAACAAACAGGTTTTCAATTTTAAGCATGAGATCTGTGGTGTCCCTTATATAAGAAGGTAGAGATGACACAAATGGTTTAAGGACTTGGTCCACATAAACACTGATTTTATGTGTAACAGAATCCACCCCTGATACTATCGGACGTCCCTTTAACGGGGGATACCCCTTATGGATTTTAGGGAGTGAATAGAAAGTGGGGATCTGTGGAAATCTTGGTTCCATAAACTTAAATTCATCCGCTGAAATCAAATGTTTATCAAGAGCCGTGATGAGCATATTCTCCAGTTCCCTGGAGAATATCTCAGTTGGATTGGATGACAAAATACGGTAACAGGTTTTATCCTGTAATAGGTCAGTACACATAGTTTTATATGTCACATGGTCCATCAGTACCACGTTCCCTCCTTTATCAGATAGCTTCAGGATTATTGATTGATCAGTTTCAAGATCCATCAAAGCTTTCATCTCTCTTTTATCTAAATTGGGTTTAACCATCCCTTTGACCTTAGTTAGTTTCTCTAGTTGATCACTAACCAGTTTGGTAAATATGTCTAGACACATTGTGTCTTGTGGTGGTGGCATCTTGGTACTGACGGGTCGTAACTGTGTAAAGGGACCATAACCTCTTACCCGTTCATTGTCATCCAATAACGTGCATAGTGTGCGTACACCCTCCAGATCTTCTACAGTAATGCCAAATCTAATGCATTCTTCACGATCATGGGTCATAAAGTACTTACGCCATTTGAGTTTGCGTATAAATAAATTAATATCTTTGATCCATTTGAATGCATTATATTTGGTTGTTGGTACAAATGAAAACCCTTTCTCCAGAACCTTTTTCTCAAAAGTAGTGAGAGGGCGTGAGGATAAATTGATAACTGGATTATCAACACGAGTTATTTCATTTTTGGAATTTTCTGTGTGACAGAACCCTCGCGATCCCTCAATTGATAGGGACAAACGTTCATCCCTGTTGTCATTTCTAAAAAAGAAGAAGAAGAGGTGGAGGAGGAGGAAGAGGACGAAGACACCGGTACAGGTGGATTTCTGGTGTTGGTGTTTCCCTGAAAATTCCCGTATTGTTGTTTTTTTACGGTAGGGGTACCCTGAAACCTCCCTTTCGGCCATCTCTTTTTGTTTTTATCTTGACGATTTTTTGGTAATTTCTTATTCCTATTTACCCCCTGGACTCTCTCTGTGTCTGATGTTTCAGGTTCAGTGGAAGAAATATCGGACAACGGTACTGTCTGAGTTTCGTTTGTTAGAAAGTCAAATGCCCGTTTTTCCCGAAATTCAAGAAGGTCATGGACAAACTGTCGATGCTTTCTCTCTTTTAGTATTGTCTGGTATCTTGCGACACCAGTTTGTAAATTGTTTTCACGTCTATTAAAGTCGGGCTCAGATTTGAACTTGAGCGCAATTTCTATAAGATTGTTAAGATGTTTTGAGGTATTTTCTAGGATAATCTTTTCTTCATCTAAAAGTAACTGCATAAATCTAAGAGAACTGGCAAGTGATTCCTGTTCCCATTTCTCCAACAGCTGAGTTGAACGTGATCTCTGAGCTGGAATGAGACGCACCCTAAGTCCTCTGGGTGCGATTTTATTCTTAATATAATTTTCTAATGATTGAACTTCCCACCAGGACCGAAGATTATCCTTATACCCATCAAAGAGATCTTGAAATACTGTTTTCAATGTTGGTGTATTCTCTAAGCTTAATTCTCCCTCTCGTTCAGAGAAAACATCCCGGGCCTCCTCAAACCAAGGACTCGTGTCAATTGGACCTTGTAAAAAACCTGCCATACTATATGTAGCAATACTATCACTGAATTGTAACGATATATTGGTAGGGAAAGTAGGTATAAGCCAAAGTATAAGTGCAAAATTCCCAATTAAAACTTAACATTTATTAAGGTAAACAGATCTGGAGGGTGTACGCACACTATGCACGTTATTGGATGACAATGAACGGGTAAGAGGTTATGGTCCCTTTACACAGTTACGACCCGTCAGTACCAAGATGCCACCACCACAAGACACAATGGCCCTGATTTATCACACCTTCACTCCAGAATTCTGTCTTCAAAAAGTCGCACGATAGGGCTTTTGCGACTTTTTTGCGCATTTTTTTGCGACTTTTTGCATGTGTACACAACTCACTCCAGTTTGTAATATGGGTGGAAAAGTGGGTGTGGTTAGCCATGTTAATGAGTTTCACTCCAGATTTATCATTGCGACTTTTTAAAAAAAGTCGCAAAATAGTCGCAATCTCACTCCAGGAGGAGGGTGGAGTAGGAAAAGTGGAGTAGCTTCTCTAGACAGAAGTGTTAGGTTTAAGGACAAGCACATTTATCAAACAACCTGTGACGTTTGATAAATGTGGCAGAAAGTACTCCAACACAGACTGAAGCAAAACTGACTTCAAATATTTTCCTAATGATAAATTCCCCCCAATGTGTCTAGACATATTTACCAAACTGGTTAGTGATCAACTAGAGAAACTAACTAAGGTCAAAGGGATGGTTAAACCCAATTTAGATAAAAGAGAGATGAAAGCTTTGATGGATCTTGAAACTGATCAATCAATAATCCTGAAGCTATCTGATAAAGGAGGGAACGTGGTACTGATGGACCATGTGACATATAAAACTATGTGTACTGACCTATTACAGGATAAAACCTGTTACCGTATTTTGTCATCCAATCCAACTGAGATATTCTCCAGGGAACTGGAGAATATGCTCATCACGGCTCTTGATAAACATTTGATTTCAGCGGATGAATTTAAGTTTATGGAACCAAGATTTCCACAGATCCCCACTTTCTATTCACTCCCTAAAATCCATAAGGGGTATCCCCCGTTAAAGGGACGTCCGATAGTATCAGGGGTGGATTCTGTTACACATAAAATCAGTGTTTATGTGGACCAAGTCCTTAAACCATTTGTGTCATCTCTACCTTCTTATATAAGGGACACTACAGATCTCATGCTTAAAATTGAAAACCTGTTTGTTGATGAAAACACCCTACTAGCATCCATTGATGTGGAAGCGCTTTATACCAGCATACCACATGAATGGGGCGTTATGGCTGTACAACATTTTTTAAGGACACGTGGGATTCAGTTGCGGGAACATAATGAATTCATCATCAATGCTCTAGAGTTCATATTGTCGCACAATTATTTTGTTTTTGAGGGATGCTTCTTCCACCAGCTCAGGGGTACAGCTATGGGGAGCCCGTGTGCCCCCAGCTATGCTAATTTATTCCTGGGCTGGTGGGAGGACACCATCCTCTTCAGCGACAGATATGGTGAATGGACCCCTAAAATTCTATACTGGGGCCGATTCATTGATGACGTTTTCCTGCTATGGGATGACACTAAGGAATCATTTGGAGAATTTGTATCACAGTTGAATAATAATGAAGTCGGTCTCAGATTCACATTTGAAATCAATCAGCAGAGTATTCCCTTTTTGGATATACGGATTACTAAACGGCAGGGTGAATTGGTAACAGAAATATACCGTAAACCAACATCTACCAACAGTCTCTTACGATGGGAGAGTCATCATCCGGTCAGTCAGAAGAAGGGTATCCCCAAGGGACAATATCTTCGTATAAGAAGAAATTGTTCAACATCTGAAGCCTTTTATAATCAGGCAAATGATATGCGTAGAAGGTTCCTTGAACGAGGATACCCTTCTCCTGTATTGAGGGAAGCCTTTAAATATTCGAAGGACACTGACCGACACTCTCTCCTAGTTCCCAAACGACAGGACCAGGCAGCAGCTGGTACAAATATATCTCGGATAATTGGGACCTTTGATGATCAGAATCATAGAGTGTTATCAATACTTAGGAGATACTGGGAAATTCTCCGATCAGATCCCGATATCAGAGATATATTACCAGTCTATCCATCCATCACTTATAGACGTGGAAGATCACTCAAGGATAGACTTGTCCATAGCCATTATTCAAAACCACCTGCTGCAGGTACCTGGCTGGATAGGAGACCGGTTGGTACCTATAAATGTGGAAGGGATTGCGTCTGCTGCCCCTATATTCTGAAATCTAAAAGCTTCACAAGTGTCACCACAGGAATGACTTACACAATGCGTGATTTTGCAAACTGTCGCACGCAGGGTGTTGTCTATTTATGTACCTGCACTTGTCCACTCAGTTACGTTGGGAAAACAAAGCGCGAACTGAGACGAAGGGTAGGTGAACACATTAGTGATATCACCAACAAAAGGGACAAGCCCGTAGCGCGACATGTTGCAATAGAACACAATGGCAATACTAATTGCCTAAAATTCCAGGTGGTGGAAGTAGTGAGACAATCCCCAAGGGGTGGTAATTGGGATAGGCGCATTTTGCAAAAAGAGGCAGAATGGACCCATCGTTTAAAAACTGTTAGTCCAATGGGTCTTAATGAACAGATCTCATATACCTGCTTTATTTAGTCTTTTTCTACATAAATTCGTCTTTCCTCTTCTTTGAGGACTCTCAAAGGTTTCCTCTCCAGGCCATGTTAATGCCAATATTGTGACACTTAATCAAAATAAATCTGTTAATTATCGGACGAAAAATAGTCCAATTCTTTTTTAGTTATTATTTGCTTAATCATCAGCAATTCACTTGGACCTTATCAAATGGTGCCAATATAATTTCATCTAATTCTTGACCTACCTATTATCCACTTGTCACCCATTATTCCTGTACAGATTTGGTATTGTTTCCTACAAGTAAGCTTTTGACATGTTTCATTTTTTGGTACTATTACTATTTAATACCGGTTCACTTACATTTCAACGTGACAGTAGTATGAATCATGTCAATCTTTTGCGCCTTGATGATTCTTTATGCGTTCCAGTATGGAACGCAATGTACTTCCGGCCCTGCATTACAGAAATGTATAAATCTATTATAAGATCAAAAATAGTTAGTGTAGATATGATCTTAATTGGTGGAAATGTTCTACGATAATATCTGTACTTAGTATCTTATTATTCTTTGGTTAGGGTCAGGTACAATTAAGAATCAATGCCGATACGTCATTTCCTGTTTTCTGGACTTACTATCCTCCTTGATTAACCACATACAATATACGCACTTCCGGTTTGCGTTCCAAGTACCGGAAGTGACGTATCGGGCGTTTACACGCAGCATAGGACGAATCTTTTGGCGCGTAGGAACATCCTTCACTGACACAGGTATTTATAGATGTGCAGTTGGTTATCCAAATGCGCTTCTTATCATCTGGGTGCCACATTACCTATAGTTCTCTTGGTGTATTCCTGCCAATAAGTCTCCTGATGAACCTATAGCCTACAACGTTATGGGAGAAACGCGTCGAGACTCAATTCAAAACTAAAGGACAACTAATCTCCAGGAATTTTACCAGGGACAGTAAGGGTTTAGCCACCGAGAAGTGGGGTCGCTCCTTTCGGGGCGGGTGCTCCGCTTGTAGGTAGGGGTAGCTCGAGGGATACAATAGGGACAGAAGTTGCCCTTTACCCGACCTCACTTCCGTGGCTACTGTCCAACAATATCTTTTGTGGTCATCTGAACCGTGAGTTATTGAGGCATCAATCCTCAAAGAGATTGCATACTTACCTGTTCAAGTATATATACTTATTTGCAATCATATGTATACTCTGGAGATAGTTATTATATGTTTGTATGTTGCACAGTGGGTAGAAAGGAGTTTTATGTTTACCTTAATAAATGTTAAGTTTTAATTGGGAATTTTGCACTTATACTTTGGCTCTTCTGTATTTTGGAACATTTCTTGCTTATGTATGGTTAGTATTTGGTCAGTATTTTGCATTAGTATTTGCTCAGTATTTGAAAGCCAAAACTATGCCTCTTCTGTATTTTGGAACATTTCTTGCTTATGTATGGTTAGTATGTGGTCAGTATTTTGCATTAGTATTTGCTCAGTATTTGAAAGCCAAAACCAGGAAAGGGTCCAAAACATGGAAGAGGCAGAAATATTCCCATTATTCTTTATATCTGTAGGTTCTACTACTACTGCTGTAGGGGTTGTCTCACTTGCATTTATCATGTAGAGAAAGTTAATATAAGACACTTTCTAAAGTATTGTGATTGTCCATATTGCTTCCTTTGCTGGCTTAATTCATTTTTCTATCACAATATACACTGCTCATATCCAGGGGTCATGGCTATCACTGCAGAGTAGATACGAGGTGGCCGGGAGCTGTTGCACATGCAGGCTCCCACAGTCCTGGCCACCAGATAGGCCAGCACTTTTTCTTATATTGTACAAGCATGGCCATCCCTGGAAATGAGCAGTGTATAATGCGATGGAAAAGGAGGCAATATTGACAATAAATTAGTACTTGCCTTGTATTAAAGGGGCTATCCACTTTTAATGTCATGGGATGTTTTACTTCCCATGTGGATACTCTAAACATTAAAAACAGTGCAAAATGCTATGTGAGTGAAGCTGGCTTTAGATTGTGTTAAACACCACAATTTAGTGCAATTTAGTAGAATTGGAACAATCATGTTATAATAATATTTTTGTAGTGATAGCACACTTATAAGGCAGAGATTCTTACCAGTAATTGTCCAAGTACTTCTCTTTGACATTACATCTGGCATCCACTTCAAGCACCAATTGTAATCACATACTACTCAAAACTGTTCAATAGCTGAGTACCACGACAGTGTTCTGTCATCCATACACAGCATGCAGTAGAAAGAGACTGCTATTGCGCAATATAGAGGCATTCAGGGTTTCTAAATAGAATCTAGTTTATGACCATCTATTTTCATGTATTTATACTGTATAAAAGCCTATACTCTTAGGGTAAATGCACACGATCAGGATTCATCTGCGGACAATCCGCACTGAAATCCGCAGGTGTTCTCAGTGAAATTCGTGCGGTAAATCAAAGTCAGTGGAGGGTCTTTACCATGGCCATTCAGTTAGACCCAGCCACAGTTAATTCTGTGATTAAGGCATGCTGTGTACTTCACAACTATGCTCGCGAATATAGTCAAGACATAGACATGGAGTTACAGATGCCAGTTATTAACACAGCCATCAACTAGGGCCCAGGACGTTCTACAAATTTGGATGTCCATGTACGAGATACCTTTGCAGACTTCTTCATGTCTCCTGAAGGTGCCGTACCCTGGCAATACTCCTGTGTCGGTGGTGTGCAGGCTGTCAAGCAGTTTTCGTCTTCTTAGAATTGACGCTCTTGACATTTGCATGGACTTCAGAAGATTTATTTTTTCTTGAAGTATTACCTTCAGATTATGTTAAATCATAATTTTCAAGTAAACTAATTTAAAATTGAATATTCTGTGTTTGTGATTTTATAATGCAAAAGCAACCTATAATCAAGGAAGCATCACACTCTCTGAGAGCCTTTCTCAAGGCAGCATGTACATTAGCTGCCTGGAAAGAGGCCCTACGGATCTCTACTAGGACTGGAAAGGCTACAATATTGTTTACATCGATGATTTTTTAAAAAGTAAATTGAAGACACTTTGTTGAAGTTTTCAATGAAAGTTTACTTCCTAAAAATTTCAAATATAAGACCAGTAAAAGTACTGCTGTAAATAAGTGCTTTCACAATAGCATGTGAACAAAAATTTCTGGTCTAAATTGTCAAAAACATTATAAATAACAATTTTCACTTTATATTGTAAATAGAGATGAGAGAATCTACAGTGAAAAATATATGTTTGCGCTTCATTTACAGTTAAAAGGTGAATTGTGTTATGGATTGCGTTACCACGGTCCATAACGGAATGCCTTTAGATGCTTTCCGTTATCCATTCCGTCATAATAGAAGTCTATGGCTGCATAACGGATCTATTCCGTTTCTGTTACGCAGAGGAGGACTCCCCTGCATAACGGAAACTAACGGATCCGTTATGCAGCCATAGACTTCTATTATGACGGAATGGATAACGGAAAGCATCTAAAGGCATCCCGTTATGCATTCTGTCATAGAGTCGCGTTATGGACCGTGGTAACTGAATCCATATCGCAATTCACCTTTTACCTGGAAACGAAGCACAAACTAATCTTTTTCAATGTAGATTCGCTCATCTGTAATTGTAAAGTTAAATAACAAAATGTTTAAACTGGAACGTTTTAATACAAACCCATTAGTGCAAACTTCAATATCCAACTGGCCCCCCAAAGACTTTAATCAAAAGTATCTAGATGAGGAGCTGAGGTATACTCAGAGGAGCTAATAGTTCCTGTTGAGGTAGTAGAATTGCCAAATGTTGACTGACTAGAGCATGATGGAGGGGGAGTCATTTGGAGGTATGATATGAAAGATGGGGAATAAGAATTATTGCCAGGCTGATATAGTGCAGAATGCCCATGGGCAAGAGGAGTTATACCATATGGTTGATTGGGTGTGTTAGGAGGAGGAGCAGGATTTGAATGACAGACAGAAGAGCATTCAGTAGGTGGAGGAGGATGAGAATATTGTTGAATCGCAGATACAATTGAGGACACACTGGCTAATGGAGATTGGTTCTCATAGACATCTAATAGGGTGTACATGACTGCCATAAAAGATGGTTGCCATTGCTTTGGTAAATGGCGAATACGGTTTGCCAGTGAAACGCCTATGTGGTCAAATTCATCCTCCTTCTCCACCATCTGAATCATTGTTAAAACCTCAAACTGAACTGATGGCTCTTTTGAGTTTCTATTGCCCCTGCGTTTTCCCCGCAGGGGAGCCACCTGAAAGGTTTATGTATTGATTTGATGCGATTGTGATGCAGCCTGTGTTGCAGACTGAGATGTGGAGGGATCAGAAGTAGTTTCAAGTAGACAGTCTGAAGCGTCTAGTGTGTCCATATCTGCCAATGGCCCTTCACCATCCTCTGAAGAGGTATGCCTAGCAAGCGGAATGTTTCCTTCAGACCTATATTATAACAGGGTTCAAACATTAGGATTCCTACAGGGGCACATTTTTCGTAAGTGCAAACATGTTAAAAAAACAAGATCATACTTACGCTCTGAGTTCACGACTAGTAAGCAGAAACTTTAATTCGTCATAATATGGGCACTTCTTTTTGGAAGGGGATGACCCACTCTGCTCTTGCATGTTAACACATTTCTTAAAACAGTCTCTGACAGTACGCCAACGATTTTTTCACATCCTTAACTAGAGTGCAGAAACATTGTTTAAAAAATTACCCTTTTTAAAAATAGAATAAAATTTAGTTGAAAAAAAAATATTACTTACAGATGACCTCTTGTTAGTTGACTGTGGCAGAATCCCACTGAGAGTAAATGTTTCTGCAAATACGGGTCCAAGCATCCTTGGTTTGTTGTCTGTCACAATATCACAATAATAGTAGCATTCCATAAAATCGGTTGAGACTCCACCTGGACATGATAAAATGATAATGGGAAAAAAATTATTAAAAACCAAAATATTCACACACCACATAATGGGTTAACACGCATGCAAACACCGGGTAATCATATGGTCACACAAACATGTAAACGCACCACAACATGCAAAGTACACACAAACATGCAAACATACCTACATACAAACATATAAGCAGACATACATATATGCACAAAAACAGGAAAACACCATGCAAACATCTATGCACACAAACTTGCAGACACTCAAATTACACTGACCTGTACAATTAGCCTGGATACATCTAACTTCATTCATTGGTACCAGTATTGGCATCTCCATTTTGTACATACAACAGCAACAGCTGGGTAACTGCACCTGCTCCTGTCGCCAGGTTCTCCTCCCCTTATGATGTAATTTCCCCTTCCTGTGTCGTACAGATGTAGCAGCATCAGTGTTTTTGCATAGCATTCTCATTAGCATACAAATGCATACGCATTAGCATACAATTGCGTACGCATTAGCATACAAATGCGTATGCATTAGCATACAAATGCGTACGCAAAAGCATACAAATGCGTGCGCATTAGCGCAGGTGGCAGATGCGTACTCTATTTGCGATATTCATGCGGATCCGCGTCAAAAAACGCACTGTGTGCGTACATCATGCGGATTTTACGGTCCCCATTGAAGTGAATGGAGAAAATCCGCATGAAATCCGGACAGGAAAAATAAAATAAATTGACATGCTGCGGATTGTAAAATCCGCACCACAGGTCAAAATCCACACTAAAAAAATCTGCGTTGTGTGCATTGAGAATTTCAAATTGTCATAGAATATAATGTACACGACCTATGGACAGGATTTTCCGCACGCAAATCCGCGCGTAAAATCCGCACGTAATCCTGATCGTGTGCATTTACCCTTATACTTAGACTTAAGGTGTGTTTACACGGGCCGATGGAGCAGTTGATCGTTGGGAAGGAAGTTCAGCGTTTCCCTCCACTGTATGGGGTGGAGCAATGGCTTTGCCATCATCCAACGTTTGTCCCCAATAATCTGCCTGACAATAGGGCAGTGTAAATCCACCTTCAGCTACTTTCACCCATAGTAGACATTTATCTTTGTCTCGGGCATTTTGTCGGTCGTCATTTTTTAATTTGACATCTACATAGTTGATATAAATTAATGTTTTATTTATTATTTAGTAATATTTTTATGCCAGGTTCAGAAATTGTAATACGAATGTTTTTTACTGTTACAAAGTTTTTATTCAATAAACATGATGTATTTGAAAAAAAAGCACATTTTTTCTTTCTACATATTCAGAAAACTTTCTTATAACATTTTTTTTACTCTCATCATGGGATTTTACATCCAAACATTGTTTTTTCATTGCAATGCAATGTCATACATGTATATGTTGTGTTAGGCTATAACTGAGGTAAAAGGACTTGGAGTATACTCTACAAATCTAGGGAACATTTTAAAGTCCTAGGCTAAATCCTAGGGCCCTCCCTTTGTTAGCACTGTGATCTGCACTGATCATAGGCAGGAAGGGTTAAATAGCTGCAAGGAGTGGTTTCTCTGTCCTTGGTTTTTGTGCTAAGATGTCAATCACAGCTCTATATACGCGATACTCTAATAAATGTTTAATAGATGAATTAGCTGTTAATAAAATGTATTCAAAAATACTCATCTTTATAAGCTGCACAGAGAAAAAAATCAGAAAAGCTATGTATATAAATATTCTATGTAATGCTACCATTTCATAGTGAAGGCTAAATCATAGGTTATGTTGGAAAGCTGTTATGAGCAACAGGAATTTCTCAATTTCTTCATGCTCATTTAGTTATAAACTTTGGCCTTTCATGGGTATTTCTTGCTGTGTTTTGAATTTGTTTGTTGGTGTGTTGTATTGGCCTGGCTGGCTTGCTGAAAATCATTCAGATAGGGTCATATCATTATTGCTTCATTTCTGTTTATTCATCCGTTATCAACCTGCAATGCCATATATTTTCCATCTACTCCATTGCTAAATCACCTCTTCTTCTTGTCTTGCATTTGAATCAGAATTTAGTTATTGCCCAACATGCCCTGGTTAATTAGGGTGGAGTTGCTGATTGCTGAGCTTTTATATTTTATATCCAAGCTTTATTCTACTTTCTGGGAATAGCATTTGGTATGTGCATTTCCTTCTAGATATTTTTATATCTTGTGTTAGTTTAGTGTGCTATTTGTGTATTTTGGGATCTGTAGTTTCACAGTTTTTCTTGCTGTGTTTTTGAAATTGTTTGTTGGTATCGTGTTTATTTGCTTGAATGGCTGGCTGGGTTGAATTCAGAAATGGTAAGTTCAGTTTATCTTTATTTCTGTTCAATGCCATTCATCCACTATCTTTGTGTCATATATCTTCCATCCAATCTATTGCTAGATCATCTCCTTTGGTTACTGTCAGTGTTGATATGTGCTTCACATGTGTTGTCCTTGCAACCATCTAGTTGTTGTGCAGTTCATCCCTACTGTAAGTCCTGGGGGCATCTGAGTACCAAGAGATAAAGAAGTCCATAGGTAACACTGGTGTCATTACAAAAAAAATATTTACATGTTAAACATGCTACCCTATCTGTTCATTTCAGGTTTAAAGTAGGAGTCTCTCTCAGCAATTCACAGTCTTCCCTGTTTTACTGTCCATAGAACAATAGCAGTCAATCACTGTGATTTACTGAGTAGGACATCCCACTGAATTTCCAAGCTCAGAAAAAGCAAGGATTTAAATAAATTATATTATATCAATCCACTATAATATTTTCTTTATTTTTTCACTTCGCACTCACTTTTTATTTCTGTCTTTTTTTACATAGACATTAGTTGTACTTTATGCAATTGGGGGTTATTTAAAGTCCTCTGCAAGCATCCATATTGGATTGCAGCATTAATTCCCACAGCGAGGGACATGAGAAAAGCTAACCTTCAAAGAAAATTCTATGTCCCTCCACTCTCACTTTAGAGATATTCATTCTCTTCCACACTTCTGTAGTATTCAAACATTTTGTCAGCTCTCATTATTAAATTAGCTTTTCACTGGGAAGGAGTGCTAATGGCAAGGGCACACCGGTATTCATCTACCTGTCACTGGGCTTAAAAAGAAACTCAGTATACAGGGTCAAGAGTAGTTCTTTCTTTCTAAGGAAACCAAGTAAAGTATAGTCTTAGATGAAACTGATAAATATGTGCAGATCCAGCAATCTGATGCATTAAATGTCAAATGTTCATTGATGGCCATTAGAGATAAGCTAATCTTCAAGAAATTTGTCTAGTTCCAAATCAGATTGTCAGAAAGGGTGTTAAATCAGCTATATCCCAGCCTGCAGGGACAGTGTATCTCGGTGTACATCACTGTGCATTGCAGCAACATGCATAGCTAGTCCTTTCTGGTAGTGAAACAGTTTCTCTGCATCAGTATGACAGGCAGGTCTTTTACAGTGTATGGACGTGCATACCGTCATGCAGGCCACCAAAAGTTCTAGCTAACCCCCAGCTAAACCAAAAGAAAAGCATGTCCGCAGGATGACAGTAGCAGCTCTGTCCTGTTGCTGCGGCTGCTGTTACCACCCCCCTTTCTTTGGCTGCTACTTCTGCCAGGTCCAGCAACATTTTTTTCACTACCTGTTCCTTTGGAGGGCATTGGCAACTGTCTGATGGACATACTGTACTGTAACACTAACTGTATATGTAAAATAAGTTATTCATTGTTAATGTGGACACCTCAATAACAGTAGAACAAGACAAGGTTATTCACCCCAATTTGAGAATCAAGGCATAATAGAATTGCTTATCTATTAAACAATGTAGACACCCCAATAACAGTAGAATTATACAGGTCATTAACCCCAATTTGACCATCAAGGCCCAATTGAAATGTTTATCTATTAAACACCCCACTTACAGTAGAAGTAGTAAGGTTACTCACTCCAATTTGAGAATCTAGGCATAATAGAATTGCTTATGTTTTAAACAAAGTGGACACCCCAATTTGAGAATCAAGGCATAATAGAATTGCTTATCTATTAAACAAGAGTACATTCAGGGGCGTAACGATCGTGGTCACAGAGGGTTCACTTAAATGGCTCTGTGCCCTACACTGGCATTGATGCAAACTGTGCTGTCTCTTATGGATCTCTTCAGTTTCAGATTATAGTCTCTGTAGTCTCCCAAAGCTCTCCCTAAGATCTCGCTACAGTCTCCTGTCTCTGCACTGTTCTGGCACTCTCCCTATCCAATATACCACAATTAAAAGCTATTAGTTAGAGATGAGCGAATCATCCAAAATTCGCTTAGGCTAATGTTCGACAAATTTCTGACAATATTCGTTCTTAATATGAATTTATTCGGTCGAATCTACGTTAAAAAAAACAATCGTTGTTTTGCGAACATTCCTGCACAAATTACGAACGTACAATCAGTGTAGTTAAAAGTACGCAATACGTAAGCATTAGCGTACAAAAGTGCGTCCGAATCCTTAGCGTACTATTTACTCGCGAATGCGTCATACGCACAAGGCTAGGCCACGGCATACAGTTTTTATAGGCAGTCCATATGAGTTAGAAAAGTAAGGTGCTCACTGCTAGCTATCCAGCTAAGTGCATAATTTACTAAAAATACCGTACAATAAGTGCATAATAGGACACATTGCATTACCAGAAAAAGAATACACACAATGGGCTAAAGTGCTTGAACGTTGCTGAACCAGTAAAAACAGTGTAGCTAAAATACAGCAAAGACTTAAGTATTAGAGATGAGCGAGTAGTGTTCGATTGAGCCGGTATTCGATCGAATACTACGCTATTCGGCATACTCGATTTCAATCGAGTATAACGGCGATGGCGCACTTAGAATTCGTTTCCCCTCCCACCTTCCCTGGCGCTCTTTTACCACCAATCACCATGCAGGGGGGGTATGACAGGCCCGCGGAGCACGCTGGCAGCGCGAAAACGGCGTCTACATGCATTGGCTGGAAAAACCATGTGACCTCGAATCATAAAAACTCAGCTCTTCCTGCTCGTTCGCATATGCTGCGTGAACTTAGTCAGGGACAGAGGCTGGAGAAGGGAGAGATAGGTTTTAGCTGTTGGACAGGCAGGAGCGTGATTAAAAGCCCTTATCAGGGCTACTATAGTGCAGTACAGTGATAGCTTTACTACTATATACACTCTGCAGAGAACGCTGCTGTATTCAGGGATAGCTGCTGGAGTAGGGACAGAGAGAGGCATTAGTGGTGTATTAGGTGCTCTGCTACATACCAAACTATATTTGGCACTACTGTTCTGCGATCTTTTTGGCTGCAAAACCCTGTTATATACCTAGTGTGTATATGCACCATCTGATCTGGCAGTATACGGCTGTGTACTTTTTTTTTTTTTAAATACAGTTTATTTGGCTCTAGTGTTCTGGGTTCTGTGTGCCTGCAATACCCTTTTTGTATAACAGGTGTAAATACCCACCGTCTGACCTGTTAGTACACGGCTATGTACCTAGAAATATAAAAAAAATAGGCCTTTTCATTGGCACCTGTACTGTGCGTTCTCTTGCAAAATAATTTTATATACGTGGTGTTAATACACACCGTCTGAACTGTTAGTACACGGCTGTGTACCTAGAAATATAAAAAAAATAGACCTTTTCTTTGGCACCTGTACTTTGCGTTCTCTTGCAAAATAATTTTATATACGTGGTGTAAATACACACCGTCTGAACTGTTAGTACACGGCTGTGTACCTAGAAATATTTAAAAAATAGGCCTTTTCTTTGGCACCTGTACTGTGCGTTCTCTTGCTAAATAATTTTATATACGTGGTGTTAATACACACCGTCTGAACTGTTAGTACATGGCTGTGTACCTAGAAATATAAAAAAAATAGGCCTTTTCATTGGCACCTGTACTGTGCGTTCTCTTGCAAAATAATTTTATATACGTGGTGTTAATACACACCGTCTGAACTTTTAGTACACGGCTGTGTACCTAGAAATATTAAAAAAATAGGCCTTTTCATTGGCACCTGTACTGTGCGTTCTCTTGCAAAATAATTTTATATACATGGTGTTAATACACACCGTCTGAACTGTTAGTGCACGGCTGTGTACCTAGAAATAAAAAAAAAATAGGCCTTTTCTTTGGAACCTGTACTGTGCGTTCTCTTGCAAAATAATTTTATATACGTGGTGTTAATACACACCGTCTGAACTGTTAGTACACGGCTGTGTACCTAGAAATATAAAAAAAATAGGCCTTTTCATTGGGACCTGTACTGTGCGTTGTTAGGCCAAGGAGCCCTTTTTAAATAATAAAGTGACTCTGCCCTGAGACAGAGTCACCGGGGATCACTGGACTCAGATCCTGAGTCACCCGAGCAGGGCAACCCAGGAACCAAGCAGCCGGAAAGGCAAGCTCCCGAAGGAGGACAGGGGATGAGCCCCAATGCCCGAACGCACGTGTGCACAAGCACACAATACTGAGCTCCCGAGGGAGGATAGGGGATGAGCCCCAATGCCCGAAGGCACGTGTGCACAAGCACACAATACTGAGCTCCCGAAGGAGGATAGGGGATGAGCCCCAATGCCCGGTAGGCAAATGCGCACAAACACTCAGTGCGCTCAAGTCTGGGGCCAGCACAGGGTACCCAGCTCTCAATCGGACCACGTGTGCCGAGTTCCGCGCCTCCCGGAGGAGGTTGCAGCCCAACACACAATGTGGCCTCCAAACACACACACTGGCGCACACTAGGGTTCCGCGCCTCCCGAAGGAGGTTGCAGCCCAACACACAAAAACTCCTGCCTAGACCACAGACTACACCTAGTGTGCAACCAAGGTCCTAGTCACAAAGCAGAGCGACCGGGTCTCTAGCTTAGCAAAGCAACAACAAGGCACCGGCGCCTGCTGCCAATACTGAGGGGTTTTTATAGTGAAGCAACCAATTAACAGGGCGGTGCTTCCTGTGCAGGACTGGCGGATGTGACATCATCTGTAGCCTCGAAGTATGGGCACATGATCACCTCCTGGCGGAAGTGACATCACAGGCAGGGTCAAGGTCGGAGCTTATGACCACTTCCTGTGTCTGAACCAAAACCAAAGTGTCTTAAAGCGACAGTGTCGTAATTAGCCTACAAGCGCGCGCGTGCATGTCAGGGCCCCCCCTCCTCCTCCAAAAGGCCGCAATCAGATCTGGGGCATTCAAATTATCCTCTGGCTCCCAGATCCGTTCTTCAGGGCCGAATCCCACCCAGTCCACCAGATAGGATGTGACACCTCGTATAGTCCTAGAGTCAAGGATCTCCCGTACCTCGTACTCGGCCTCAACGGTTTCAGGCTCCTCTTGTAAAGGAGGAGAGAACCTATTCAGCCGTACAGGTTTGAGAAGAGAGACATGAAAGGAATTTACGACTCTCCATGACAGAGGCAGTTTAATACGATAGGTGACTGGGTTAATTCGGGACAGTACCCGAAAAGGACCGAGAAAACGGGGCGCAAATTTCAAAGACGCCACTCGGAGCCGAATGTATTTTGAGGAAAGCCAGACCAGATCTCCAGGCGCGAACTCCGGACCGCTGGAACGTCTGCGATCAGCATGATGCTTCATTTTGGTCTTGGAAGCAGCCAAGGAGGACTGGGTCTGTTGCCAGACCTCTCGCAGATGTGCGGCGAAATCTGCAACAGCGAGCATCTCTGCCGTGACGGGCAAAGGAAGAGGAAGGCGGGGGTGTTGTCCATTCTGGACAAAGAAGGGGGTTTTCCCCACAGCATCGGACACAGAATTATTTACTGCAAATTCTGCCCAGGCCAACAGCTCAGACCAGTTGTCGTGCCTTGCGGAAATAAAATGTCGCAAGTAAATTTGGAGGGATTGGTTGAGTCTTTCTGCCAAGCCATTAGTTTGAGGGTGAAAAGCCGAAGAAAGATCCACATCAACCCCCAGTAGATGGCACAGCTCCCTCCAAAACCTAGCTGCAAACTGAGGACCTCTGTCGGAAATAATTCGCCTCGGTAACCCATGCAACCGAAAGATGTGGAGAAAAAATAATTCCGCCAAGTGAGGCGCAGAAGGCAACCCTGGCAGCGCAACAAAGTGGCATACGTGGGAGAATACATCAGTAACGATCCAGACCACGGTATTTCCTTCCGAGGAAGGGAGCCCGTCACGAAGTCCATGGCGATGTCCTGCCAGGGGACTCACAGGGACTTGCAGCGGCATCAACAAGCCCGAAGGTCTCTGGCGGACCGGCTTATTACGGACACAGGTGGTGCACCCCTGGGTAAAGGCCCGAACATCCCGACTGAGGCCTGGCCACCAATAGTGCCGAGAAATTAATTCCATCGTTCTCTTGGGACCCGGGTGTCCAGCCAGACGAGAGTTATGACCCCAAGAGAGGATCTCCTCTCTGCGAGCGGGTGGCACATACGTCTTACCCGGAGGCAGCTGGCGCAGACCAACAGGGTTCACAGGTAGAAGCTTTTCTGCAGGAATGATGGGACGAACCTCAGGCTCAGTACCATGGGCATCAAAAGAGCGGACAACGCATCCGCTCTGACATTCTTGTCCCCGTTCACAAAGTGTAAAACAAAATTAAAACGAGAAAAGAAAAGAGCCAATCTCGCCTGTCGAGCGTTAAGCCTCTGAGCAGATTGGAGATACAAAAGATTCTTGTGATCGGTGAAGATCACAATGGGAAACCTGGCCCCCTCCAGGAGATGTCTCCACTCCTCTAAAGCCAGTTTGATGGCCAGTAGCTCCGATCACCTATGCAATAATTCCGCTCAGCAGGATTAAAGGCCTTGGAGAAAAATCCACAGGACAGTTTAGTCCCTTTGCCATCCTTTTGGTAGAGAAAAGCTCCAGCCCCTACCGATGACGCATCCACCTCCACGAAGAAGGGGCGTTGGGGGTCTGGGCGATGAATCACTGTGGCCGATAGGAAGGCCTCCTTCAACGCAATGAAGGCGTGCTCCGCCTCCGACGACCATTTACTAGGATTAGCCCCTTGCGAGTCAATGCAGTGAGAGGGGCCACCAGGGAAGAGAAATGGGGAATGAACTTCCTATAATAGTTGGCGAACCCCAGAAACCTCTGGACTGCCTTTAAAGACTGCGGTTTGGGCCAAGCCATGATGGACCTGAATTTATCGGGGTCCATTTGAAGCCCCTGTGCGGAAACTATGTAGCCAAGAAAGGCCAACTGGGTCTTCTCGAACTCGCACTTCTCTAATTTGGCGTACAAATGGTTACTCCGAAGGCGGTGCAACACCTCCTTCACCATGCGCCTGTGGGTAGATAAGTCGCGAGAAAACACCAAAATGTCGTCTAAGTAGACCACCACAGCAGTAGTCAAGAGATCCCTAAATATGTCGTTCAGGAAGTCCTGAAACACCGCTGGAGCATTACAGAGGCCAAAGGGCATAACCAGGTATTCATAATGACCGTCTCTGGTGTTAAATGCGGTTTTCCACTCATCACCCTCCCGAATACGGATCAGGTTATATGCCCCGCGCAGGTCTAGTTTGGAGAAGACCGTTGCGCCCTGAAACCGATCAAATAATTCGGAGATGAGAGGAAGCGGGTATTTATTTTTTACGGTGATGTCGTTAAGGCCTCTATAGTCAATACACGGTCGCAAGGACCCATCTTTTTTAGACACGAAAAAGAAACCAGCCCCAGCAGGGGAATTGGATTTTCGTATGAACCCCTTCTCAAGGTTCTCTTTGATATAAGCTGACATAGCTTCGGTCTCCGGTACAGACAGAGGGTACACTCTACCACGGGGCGGAGTAGACCCCGGTACCAACTCGATGGCACAGTCGTAGGGACGATGTTTGGGTAGAGTGTCTGCCCCCTTCTTACAGAAGACGTCAGCAAAAGCCGCGTATTGCGCAGGTAACCCCTGGAGTTCAGCTAGAAGGGGAGGTGTCTCTACAGAGATCACCCTCGTCATGCACTGGTCCTGACAGTGAGGGCCCCACTGTTTGACCTCACCGGTGGACCAATCCAGTGTGGGAGCGTGTAGTCTCAGCCAGGGAAGGCCCAAGAGGATTGGGTCCAAAGACTGAGGTAATACTAGGAGTGAAATGATCTCCTTATGTAAGGCTCCTATCTGGATCTCGACAGGAACTGTGCGGTGTGTGATGCACCTGCCTAATTTAGAACCGTCCACCACAGTGATGTTTATACTGGTGGCCAGAGGTTTGATAGGAATTCCGAGCCTCTGGGTCCACTTACGTGAAATAAAGTTACCAGAAGCACCGGAATCAATAAAGGCTCTGGTGGGCGTGGTCTTACCATTTACCCTGATCGAGACGGGAAGTGTGCATTTTGTGGAGGTTTGTACGATCTCACCTAGGGGAATACCTCCCACTGACCCTAGGTGCGCCCGTTTACCCGACTTCTGAGGACAATGGGGAGCAATGTGGCCTGGTTTCTTACAAAAATAGCAAACCACCCCAGACCTGCGGGGACCGAGTCTGTCTATCTCCATAGGTTCTTCAGGTGGAACCGCAGGCCTGGAAAATACCGGAGCCAGCCGACCCCGTCTCTGCTCAGTAGCTTGCTCGAGACGGCGTTCGGACAGACGGCGGTCAATCCTTATGGCCAGATCAATGAGACCCCGGAGAGTACCTGGTCTCTCTCTACCTGCCAGCTCGTCCTTGATGGACGGACTTAAGCCGGCGGAGAAAATCGCTAGCAAGGGAGCATCTTGCCATGCCAACTCGGACGCCAGGGTTCGGAAACGGATGGCGTATTGTGAAACCGAGTCCGCTCCCTGGCGTAGTTCCAGCAGACAGGAGCTGGCGGTAACCAGGGGATCAGGTCCCTGAAACACCTCTCTAAAGCAGGACAAAAAGAGAGGTAGGGAGGACACACAAGGATCACTTCTCTCCCATAGAGGGGTAGCCCAAGCCAGTGCCTGCCCGGATAGGAGGGATATTATGAATGCCACTTTGGTGTGGTCATCCAAAAAACTGTCCGGGTTCAATTGAAAGTGGATCAGGCACTGACTTAAGAATCCCCGACACTCCTGTTGTTCCCCACTGAAACGTACGGGCAGAGGTAACTTAGGCGGTCGGTGAATCGCCACGGAAACTTGCGGACATACCGGAGCAGCAGCGGAGTGGGAAATAGCGGCAGCCTGCTGCTCCACGGCCTTCAACCGACCGTCTAAGGTGGACATCAATTCCGTGCTAGACGCCGAGATGGCGGCAGCACGTTGCTCCATCTCCTGCATGCGTTGTTCCCATAATTTAACGTATGCCTGCATGGAGGGAGTTAGAGACAGATCCCTGGCCGGTGCCTACTGTTAGGCCAAGGAGCCGTTTTTAAATAATAAAAATCACTGGACTCAGATCCTGAGTCACCCGAGCAGGGCAACCCAGGAACCAAGCAGCCGGAAAGGCAAGCTCCCGAAGGAAGACAGGGGATGAGCCCCAATGCCCGAAGGCACGTGTGCACAAGCACACAATACTGAGCTCCCGAGGGAGGATAGGGGATGAGCCCCAATGCCCGAAGGCACGTGTGCACAAGCACACAATACTGAGCTCCCGAAGGAGGATAGGGGATGAGCCCCAATGCCCGGTAGGCAAATGCGCACAAACACTCAGTGCGCTCAAGTCTGGGACCAGCACAGGGTACCCAGCTCTCAATCGGACCACGTGTGCCGAGTTCCGCGCCTCCCGGAGGAGGTTGCAGCCCAACACACAATGTGGCCTCCAAACACACACACTGGCGCACACTAGGGTTCCGAGCCTCCCGAAGGAGGTTGTAGCCCAACACACAACAACTCCTGCCTAGACCACAGACTACACCTAGTGTGCAACCAAGGTCCTAGTCACAAAGCAGAGCGACCGGGTCTCTAGCTTAGCAAAGCAACAACAAGGCACCGGCGCCTGCTGCCAATACTGAGGGGTTTTTATAGTGAAGCAACCAATTAACAGGGCGGTGCTTCCTGTGCAGGACTGGCGGATGTGACATCATCTGTAGCCTCGAAGTATGGGCACATGATCACCTCCTGGCGGAAGTGACATCACAGGCAGGGTCAAGGTCGGAGCTTATGACCACTTCCTGTGTCTGAACCAAAACCAAAGTGTCTTAAAGCGACAGTGTCGTAATTAGACTACAAGCGCGCGCGTTCACGGCGTCGGTGCCCGCGCCTTACATGCGTTCTCTTGCAAAATAATTTTATATACGTGGTGTTAATACACACCGTCTGAACTGTTAGTACACGGCTGTGTACCTAGAAATATAAAAAAAATAGGCCTTTTCATTGGCACCTGTACTGTGCGTTCTCTTGCAAAATAATTTTATATACGTGGTGTTAATACACACTGTCTGAACTGTTAGTACACGGCTGTGTACCTAGAAATATAAAAAAAATAGGCCTTTTCATTGGCACCTGTACTGTGCGTTCTCTTGCAAAATAATTTTATATACGTGGTGTTAATACACACCGTCTGAACTGTTATGTACACGGCTGTTGTACCTAGAAATATTTAAAAAATAGGCCTCTTCTTGGCACCTGTACTGTGGCGTTCTCCTGCAAAATAATTTTATATACGTGGTGTTAATACACACGTCTGACTGTTAGTACCACACGGCTGGTGTAGCTAGAAATATAAAAACAATAGGCTTTTCAATTGGCACCTGTTACTGTGCGTTCTCTTGGCAAACTAATTTATATAAGATGGTGTTAATACACACCGGTCTGAACTGTTAAGTACATGGCTGTGTAGCCCGTAGAGAAATAAAAAATATAGGCCTTTTCATTGGCCTGTGTACTAGTGGTTAAAATCTTGCCAGTATTAATGTTTAATATAGTGTGTTAATAATTTTACACGTCTGAACGTGTGTTAGTCTGAACAGTGTGTACCTAAAATATAAAAAAAATAGGCCTTTTTTGGCACCTGTACGTCGTTCTCTTGCAAAATAATTTATATTGGTGTTAATACAACCGTCTGAAACTGTTAGTACACGGCTTGTATAGAAATATAAAAAAATAGGCCTTTCTTTGGACCTTACTGTGCGTTCCTGCAAAAAATTTTATATACGTGGTGTTTACACACGTCTGAACTGTTAGTAATGGATTGACTAGAAATATTAAAAAAAATAGCCTTTATTGCACTATCTGGCGTTCTCTTGGCAAATAATTTTATATACGTGGTGTTAATAACACCGTCTGAACAGTTCGTAACACGGCTGTTATAGAAATAAAAAAAATAGCTTTTCATTGGCACTATACTGTGCGTTCTCTTGCAAAATAATTTATATACGTGGTGTTAATACACACCGTCCTGAAATGTTAGTACACGCTGTGTACCAGAAATATTAAAAAAATAGCCTTTTCTTGGCTATACTGTGCGTCTTGCAAAATAATTTATATACGTGGTTTAAACACACCTTGAACTGTTAGTAACACGGCTGATGTCCTAGAAATATATAAAAAAATAGGCTGTTTTGGCATGTAGTGTGGTTCTCTGCCAAATATTTTATATACGTGGTTTAATAACACTCGAATGTGTAAACGGCGTATTCTCTTGCAGAAATAAAAACATAAAAATATATGCCTTTTCATGGCACCTTGTATTCGTTCTCTGTAAAATAATTGAATACATGTTATAACACCGTTGAACTGTTAGTAACCGCTGTGTACCTAGAAAATAAAAAAATAGGCCTTTTCATTGGCACTGTACTGTCGTTCTTGCAAAATAATTTTATATACGTGGTGTTAATACACACGTCTGAACTGTTAGACATGCTGTGTAACTAGAAATATAAAAAATAGGCCTTTTCATTGGCACCTGTACTGTGCTGTTTCTCGTTGCAAAAATAATTATATACATGGTTAATCAACAGTTGAACTTTATACACGTTTGTACCTAGAAATATAAAAAAAATAGGCTTTCATTGGCACCTATACTGTGCGTTTCTTTGCAAAATTTAATATACGTGGTGTAATACACACGTCGAATGTTAGTAATGGCTGTGTACCTAGAAATATAAAAAAATAGGCTTTTCATGCATGTATGGCGTTCTTGCAAAATAATTTATTAACGTGTGTTATCACACACTTGACTGTTAGTACAGCGTGTACCTAGAAATATAAAAAAATAGGCCTTTTCATTGCACTGTCTGTTGTTTATGCAAATATTTATATACGTGGGTGTATCACACGTTGAACTGTAGTACTACGGTGTGTACTGAAATATAAAAAATGGCCTTTCTTTGGCACTGTACTTGCGTTCTCTTGCAAAATAATTATATACGTGTTTATACACCGTCTGAACTGAGTCTGACTGTTACGGCTGTGTACCTAGAAATATTAAAATAGGCCTTTTCATTGCAGTGTAATGGCGTTCTTTGCAAAATAATTTTATATCGTGTGTTAATTGACACAGTCTGACTGTTGTACATGGTGTGACCTAGAAATATAAAAAAATAGGCCTTTTCATTGGCACCTTACTGTGCTTCTCTTGCAAAAATAATTTTATATACGTGTGTTAATACACACCGTCTGAACTGTTATGGCTGTGTACCTAGAAATATAAAAAAATAGGCTTTTCATTGGCATCTGTACTGTGCGTTCTCTTGCAAAATAATTTTATAAATACGTCTGGTGTTATAAACCTTATGCAACTGTGTAAGACTCTTGCCTAGAAATTAAATTTTATATACGTGGTGTTAATACACACCGTCTGAACTGTTAGTACATGGCTGTGTACCTAGAAATAAAAAAAATTAGGCCTTTTCATTGGCAACTGTACTGTGCGTTCTCTTGCAAAATAATTTTATATACGTGGTGTTAATACACGTCTGAATGTTAGTACATGGCTGTGTACCTGAAATATAAAAAAAAGGCCTTTTTTTGGGCACCTTACTGTGCGTTCTCTTGCAAAATAATTTTATATACATGGTGTTAATACACACCTCTGAACTGTTAGTAACCGGCTGTACCTAGAAATATAAAAAATAGGCCTT
>ONZH01002016.1:0-11772 GCA_900303285.1 Rhinella marina
GGGGGCACTGGGGGCATTTTACTGGCACATAGTGGCATTTTACTGGCATATGGGCACTGGGGCATTTTATGGCACATGGGAGCATTTTACTGGCAACTGGGCACTTTTTACTGGCACTGGGCATTTTTACTGGCACAAGGGGGCACTGGGGCATTTTTATTGGCACATGGAGCATGTACTGGCACTGGGGGCATTTTTACTGGCACAAAGGGGCACTGGGGGCATTTTTACTGGCACATAGTTGGCATTTTACTGGCACATGGGGTATGGGGCATTGTTACTGGCACATGGGGTATTGTGGCATTGTTACTGACACATGCGGCACTGGGGCATTTTTACTGGCACATCGGGCACTTTTACTGGGGGGCACTGGGGCATTTTTTACTGGCACTGGCACATGGGGGCACTGGGGGCATTTCTACTGGCACATGGGGGCACTGGGGCATTTCTTACTGGCACATAATTTGGGGGGCATCTATGGGGGTGACACTTTTTAACACATGATTTTGGGGGGAATCAATGGGGGGAACTTCTGGCACATTATTGGGGGGCACTTCTTACTGGCACATTGGAAGCATTATTACTTCTGGGACACAGTGGGGACATTAGTACTGTTGGGGCACTATTACTAACAAGTGCACTCTGGCAGAGAATTATTAGTTGGGACTTTGGGGGCACTATTACTGTGGGGGCACCCCTGGCACAGTATCAGCGCAGTTATTTCTGGGAGCGTTATGTTTACACTATTACAGGACACTATTTGCTGGGCACAGTTATTTTAGGACACTGTGTAAAACTAAGATTTTTTTTTGTCAAACTGCAGAGATGAGAAATGGCTGAAAAATGGCGTCTGGTCTGAAAGGAGAAGATGAGAAAAGAGAAGATCTACATGAGAGGAGACGTCACTGGATGTAAGAGGTATGTGCGCTATATTAGGTTACATTTCAATATAGAAAGCTATAAATACAGTGCAGAGATATATAGTGTGATATACACTCACCGGCCACTTTATTAGGTACACCATGCTAGTAACGGGTTGGACCCCCTTTTGCCTTCAGAACTGCCTCAATTCTTCGTGCATAGATTCAACAAGGTGCTGGAAGCATTCCTCAGAGATTTTGGTCCATATTGACATGATGGCATCACACAGTTGCCGCAGATTTGTCGGGCTGCACATCCATGATGCGAATCTCCCGTTCCACCACATCCCAAAGATGCTCTATTGGATTGAGATCTGGTGACTGTGGAGGCCATTTGAGTACAGTGAACTCATTGTCATGTTCAAGAAACCAGTCTGAGATGATTCCAGCTTTATGACATGGCGCATTATCCTGCTGAAAGTAGCCATCAGATGTTGGGTACATTGTGGTCATAAAGGGATGGACATGGTCAGCAACAATACTCAGGTAGGCTGTGGCGTTGCAACGATGCTCAAATTGGTAACCAAGGGGCCCAAAGAGTGCCAAGAAAATATTCCCCCACACCATGACACCACCACCACCAGCTTGAACCGTTGATACAAGGCAGGATGGATCCATGCTTTCATGTTGTTGACGCCAAATTCTGACCCCTACCATCCGAATGTCGCAGCAGAAATCGAGACTTCATCAGACCAGGCAAACGTTTTTCCAATCTTCTACTGTCCAATTTCGATGAGCTTGTGCAAATTGTAGCCTGTTTCCTGTTCTTAGCTGAAAGGAGTGGCACCCGGTGTGGTCTTCTGCTGCTGTAGCCCATCTGCCTCAAAGTTTGACGTACTGTGCGTTCAGAGATGCTCTTCTGCCTACCTTGGTTGTAACGGGTGGCAATTTGAGTCACTGTTGCCTTTCTATCAGCTCGAACCAGTCTGCCATTCTCCTCTGACCTCTGGCATCAACAAGGCATTTCCGCCCACAGAACTGCCGCTCACTGGATGTTTTTTCTTTTTCGGACCATTCTCTGTAAACCCTAGAGATGGTTGTGCGTGAAAATCCCAGTAGATCAGCAGTTTCTGAAATACTCAGACCAGCCCTTCTGGCACCAACAAACCATGCCACGTTCAAAGGCACTCAAATCACCTTTCTTCCCCATACTGATGCTCGGTTTGAACTGCAGGAGATTGTCTTGACCATGTCTACATGCCTAAATGCACTGAGTTGCCGCCATGTGATTGGCTGATTAGAAATTAAGTGTTAACGAGCAGTTGGACAGGTGTACCTAATAAAGTGGCCTGTGAGTGTAGGACAGTATAGAGAGCTATAAATACAGTGTAGACATATATATATATCTATATACACTGTCTTACTCTACCTACCTATATCACTCTATATATCTCTGCACTGTATTTATAGCTCTATACTGTATGACGTTATTACTGTCACTCGGGGGGGGGGGCGCCGAGAGAAATTTTCGCACAGGGCGCCATCTACCCTAAGGCCGGCCTTGTTAGGGGCATACACAAAGACATTACATTATTCAGAGAGGCTAATATAATGATAAATCTGCCACCAGTGTCCACAACAGAGGTCACGAATTGGAACACCACAGAGTCCCAAACCACCACCAGTACGTCTCTTTGTTTCTCGGAGTAGTGAGATTGGAATATGTGTGTAAAGCGGGGATGTTTCAATCTGTGAGCATCAGCTTTAGTTATGTGTGTCTCGGTGGCACAAAAGATGTCACATTAAAGAGCTTTCACCTCCCTCCACAACATGGATGTTTTAAAAGGACTATAAAGGCCTTTGGTATTCAAGGCAGCTATCTTAAGGACCATTGGCAAAAAAATAAAAGCTTAACCCCTTAAGGACCCGCGCCGTACATGTTCGGCGCTGGTTGCCGTGACTTAAGGACCAGCCCGGTACATGTACGGCACGCTGATCGGGCGGGTGCAGGAGCTCCGCCAGCCCAATCAGTGGCAGGGGTCCTGCACTGACAAATGCCCGGACCCCTGCTGCGTACACCTCAGTGTTTTCCTCGATGCGGGCGTATAACCCCTTGTATGCCGCGGTCAAAGCTGAGTGACGGGGACCCGATGTCACAGAAGGCAGCCCCGATGCCTGCCATAGGTAGTCCCTGAGGCTGGGTCTCACAGGCTTGTACGCTGACAGCGAATGTATTACAATACACAATGTATTGCAATACATTGCAAGGGGATCAGACCCCCAGAAGTTGAAGTTCCAGAGTGGGACAAAAATAAAAAAAGTGTTTTCCATAATAAAAAACCCGCCCCTCTCCCAAAATAAAACACATAAAATTGTAAAAAAAAAAAAAAAAGAGAAGAAAAAAGAAAAACAGACATATTTGGTATTGCCTCGTCCATAACGACCGGCTCTATAAAAGTATGACATGACCTAACCACTCAGGTGAACATCGTAAAAAAAAATAAAATAAAAACAGTGCTAAAAAAAGCCATTTTTTGTCACCTTACATCACTGAAAATGCAACACCAAGCGATCAATAAGGTGTATGCCCCCCAAAATAGTACCAATCTAATCATCACCTCATCCCGCAATGGCTCTCAGACTATGGAGACACTAAAACATGATTTTTTTTGTTTCAAAAATGATATTATTGTGTAAAACTTGAATAAATAAAAAAGTATACATGTTGGGTATCGCCACGTCCATAACAACCTGCTCTACAAAAATATCACATGAGCTAACCCCTCAGGTGAACACAGTAAAAAAATAAATAAATAAAAACAGTGTAAAAAAAAGCTATTTTTTGTCACCTTACATCACAAACAGTTTAATACCAAGCGATCAAAAAGCCATACGCACCCCAAAATAGTACCAATCAAACCGTCATCTCGTCCTGCAAAAATCCCCTACATAAGACAATCGTCCAAAAAAATAAAAAAAACTATGTCTCGCAGACTATGGATAGACTAAAACATTATTTTTTTAGTTTCAAAAATATTATTGTGTAAAACTTAAATAACCTCATCCCGCAAAAAATTTGCCCCTACCTGAGACAATCGCCAAAAACAAAAAAAAACAAAAAAAAAAACCTATGGCTCTCAGACTATGGAGACACTAAAACATTATTTTTTTAGTTTAAAAAAAATTAGTGTAAAACTTAAATAAATAAAAAAAATATACATTTTAGGTATTGTCGTTTCCATAACGACCTGCTCTATAAAAATAGCACATGATCTAACCTGTCAGATGAACATTATAAATGACAAAAAATAAAAACGGTGCCAAAACAGCTATTTTTGTAACCTTGCCTCACAAAAAGTGTAATATAGAGCAACCAAAAATCATATGTACCCTAAAATAGTACCAACAAAACTGCCACCTTATCCCGTAGTTTCCAAAATGGGGTCACTTTTTTGGAGTTTCTACTCTAGGGGTGCATCAGGGGGTCTTCAAATGTGACATGACAACTTAAAATTTTCCAAGTGAAATCTGCCCTCCAAAAACCATAGGGCGTTCCTTTCCTTCTGCGCCCTACCATGTGCCCGTACAGCAGTTTACCACCACATGTGGGGTGTTTCTGTAAACTACAGAATGAAGGTAATAAATATTGAGGTTGTTTTTGGCAGTTAACTCTTTCTTTGTTACTGTAAAAAATGGATTAAAATGGAAAATCTGCCCAAAAAATAAAATTCTGAAATTTCGTCTACATTTTCCTCTAATTCTTGTGGATCACCTAAAGGGTTAAAATTTCAAGTTTTGCTTCTAAACTTCTAAGCCTTCTAACGTCCCCAAAAAATAAAATGTAATTTTCAAAATGATCCAAACATGAAGTAGACATATGGGGAATGTAAAGTATGAACTATTTTTGGAGGTATTACTATGTATTTTAAAAGGAGAGAAATTGAAATTTGGAAAGTTGCAAATTTTTCCAAATTTTTGTTAAATTTGGTATTTTTTAATAAATAAAAATCAAATATTTTGACTCAAATTTGTCAATGTCATGAAGTACAATATGTGACCAGAAAACATTCTCTGAATGGTCTGGATAAGTAAATGCATTTTAAAGTTATCACCACATAAAGTGACACATGTCAGATTTGCTAAAAATGGCCGGGTCCTTAAGGTGAAAAATTGCAGGGTCCTGAAGGGGTTAAACATTAGTGAATGTTGATAGATAGGCAGTGTGTACCTGTGATCAGGTGGAGGATGGCTTCTATGGCCAAGGTGGACCCCAGTGGCAGGTCCAGAATGAGCCCTCGGGAGAAACCAAAAAGATAAGTATTCAAAAGAAAGTTGGGAAAAAATAAAACCAAGCCAGTGGACTAAGACATAGCAAAACATAGAACAGAGTCAGCATGCCGACTAACTATATCGGGCATATCTTACGGCTCAAGGTCGGGAAGAAGCCGCTCAGTGCCTCTATTCCTAATAGCAGTAGAACCATGGAGTCAACGGTTGGGCCTCTTCTTCTGCGACACCAACTGCCACTCAGGATGTAGCCGGGTGGTTACTCTCGAGTTCGGTCCGGTGTCTTCCATAGAGATGTTCCAGGAGTCCAGAAACTCTTTCCCTGACTCCAACGAGCAAATTGCATGAAGAGTTCCTTGGTGCTGGATGAGAACTTTTGTCTGGAACCCCCATCTGTATGGGATATTGTGTTGTCTTAGGGCTGTGGTGAACAGGCCCAAGGTGCGGCGTTGCTGTAAGGTATGCACAGACAGGTCTGCAAACATTTTAATCTGCTCATAGGGGGAGAGCAAGGCACCTTTCTTCTTCGCCCCTACCATTAGTGCTTTTTTTACATGGAAGAAGTGCACCCTAGCTAGTACATCCCTGGGCGCGTAGTCCGGGAGTTGTTTTGGACGGACCACCTTGTGTGCTTTAAAGGGGTATTCCCATCTCACAAATGTAGTTTGTATAGTTAGATATAGCCATACCAATATTATGACTAATAGAATGTATTTATATAAAATGTACCGTTTAGAAGATTTTCCTATTTGTATATCCATTGTCCCACACACATCAGTCAGGCTGTTGCCCCTGGTTACAGCCACCACGGCCATGTAGTAGTGGTGACCGGCTTGCTCTTGTTCAAACCCGCTCTGAGGAGACACATCTTAGGGTTGTAGCATTTTTGTCTGTGCTTCCAAAACGCAGAGAAACAGATCCTGTTCAATTCATCTCTATGGAGCAGGATCCATTTATAAAGTCTGCGTTTTGGACCGATACTGACCATCTGACTGGTAGCGTCCAAAACGCAGATGTGAAAGTACCCTGAGATGTGTCTCCACCTGCTCATGCAATGTGCACTCACAATACAGCAGTTACCTCAAAGCGGGTTTGAAAAGGAGCAAGCCGGCCACCACTACTACATGGCCACGGTGGTCGTAACTAGGGGAAACGGCCTGACTGATGTGTGTGGGACAATGGAAATACAAATAGGCAAATCTTCTAAACGGTACATTTTATATAAATACATTCTATTAGTAATAATATTGGTATGGCTATATCTAACTATACAAACTACATTTGTGAGATGGGAATACCCCTTTAATAGCTTTAATGAGACCCTGAAGATAGGAAAGCAGATATTTGGAGGCAGTTTCCTCAGGTATCCCACAGAATTTAATGTTATTCTGGCAGGACCGGTCCTCTAAATCCACCACTTTGGCTTTAGGATGGTCAAGCTCCTCCGTGATCTCATTATGGGCATCTATAATTAACAGAAATGGGGGGCACACAAGGATAAAGTGCAGAGTGCAAACATTGGTACAAACTATATGGAAATGTCAAAACAAGACCCAGAGGGTCTAAAAGAGAACCAATACATGATGCACGTCTGAATAAAATCAATATAACACATTTTATTAGACAGACACAACAAAGCAAAAGTTAAAAATTGTATACAATGAACATGTGCTGGTGCGGTATCCCCAGCACACAGGCAAATGCCGTAAGGGTCACCAAAAAATCAGACCCAATAAATAGAAGAAAAGTGCAAACACAGGACAAAGGTAGGTACAACCATGGTCATGAAATGAAACAGCATGGTGAAAGAGTCAATACTACCTGGCCCCAATATATTGTGCAATGCAAGAAGCCCTGGATGCAAAATGGCGTGCCTGTATGAATAGCGCGATCATCCCACGCGTATCGCCGGCAGAGTCCGGCTTCCTCAGGGGTAACTACCTGCTGAAGAGGCTGTCATATATATATGCTGATAATTAGAGATGAGCGAGTAGTGTTCGACCGAGCCGGTATTCGATCGAATACTACGCTATTCGGCATACTCGATTTCAATCGAGTATAACGGCGATGGCGCACTTAGAATTCGTTTCCCCTCCCACCTTCCCTGGCGCTCTTTTTTCCACCAATCAACATGCAGGGGGGGTATGACAGGCACGCTGAGCACGCTGGCAGCGCGAAAACAGCGTCTACATGGATTGGCTGGAAAAACCATGTGACCTCGAATATTAAAAACTCAGCTCTTCCTGCTCGTACGCATATGCTGCGTGAACTTAGTCAGGGACAGAGGCTGGAGAAGGGACAGACAGGTTTTAGCAGTTGGACAGGCAGGAGCGTGATTAAAAGCCCTTATCAGGGCTACTATAGTGCACTACAGTGATAGCTTTACTACAAGATACACTTTACAGAGAACGGCTGCCGTATTCAGGGATAGCTGCTGGAGTAGGGACAGAGAGAGGCATTAGTGGTGTATTAGGTGCTCTGCTACATACCAAACTATATTTGGCACTACTGTTCAGCGTTCTTTTTGGCTGAAAAACCCTGTTATATAACTAGTGTGTATATGCACCATCTGATCTGGCAGTATACGGCTGTGAATTTTATTTTATTTTTTTAAATACAGTTTATTTGGCTCTAGTGTTCTGGGTTCTGTGTGCCTGCAATACCCTTTTTGTATACCAGGTGTAAATACCCACCGTCTGTTAAGTTAGTAAACGGCTGTGTACCTTGAAATATACAATATCTAGGCCATTTAATAGGCCACTGTACTGTGCGTTTTCTTGCTAAATTATTTCACATACCTGGTGTAAATACCCACCGTCTGTTCAGTTACTACACGGCTGTGTACCTTGAAATATACAATATCTAGGCATTTTAATAGGCCACTGTACTGTGCGTTCTCTTGCTAAATTATCTCACATACCTGGTGTAAATACCCACCGTCTGTTCAGTTACTACACGGCTGTGTACCTTGAAATATACAATATCTAGGCATTTTAATAGGCCACTGTACTGTGCGTTCTCTTGCTAAATTATCTCACATACCTGGTGTAAATACCCACCGTCTGTTCTGTTACTACACGGCTGTGTACCTTGAAATATACAATATCTAGGCATTTTAATAGGCCACTGTACTGTGCGTTCTCTTGCTAAATTATCTCACATACCTGGTGTAAATACCCACCGTCTGTTCTGTTACTACACGGCTGTGTACCTTGAAATATACAATATCTAGGCATTTTAATAGGCCACTGTTACTGTGCGTTCTCTTGCTAAATTATCTCACATACCTGGTGTAAATACCCACCGTCTGTTCTGTTACTACACGGCTGTGTACCTTGAAATATACAATATCTAGGCCATTTAATAGGCCACTGTACTGTGCGTTCTCTTGTTAAATTATCTCACATACCTGGTGTAAATACCCACCGTCTGTTCTGTTACTACACGGCTGTGTACCTTGAAATATACAATATCTAGGCATTTTAATAGGCCACTGTACTGTGCGTTCTCTTGCTAAATTATCTCACATACCTGGTGTAAATACCCACCGTCTGTTCTGTTACTACACGGCTGTGTACCTTGAAATATACAATATCTAGGCATTTTAATAGGCCACTGTACTGTGCGTTCTCTTGCTAAATTATCTCACATACCTGGTGTAAATACCCACCGTCTGTTCTGTTACTACACGGCTGTGTACCTTGAAATATACAATATCTAGGCCATTTAATAGGCCACTGTACTGTGCGTTCTCTTGTTAAATTATTCACATACCTGGTGTAAATACCCACCGTCTGTTCTGTTACTACACGGCTGTGTACCTTGAAATATACAATATCTAGGCCATTTAATAGGCCACTGTGCTGTGCGTTCTCTTGTTAAATTATTTCACATACCTGGTGTAAATACCCACCGTCTGTTCAGTTACTACACGGCTGTGTACCTTGAAATATACAATATCTAGGCATTTTAATAGGCCACTGTACTGTGCGTTCTCTTGCTAAATTATCTCACATACCTGGTGTAAATACCCACCGTCTGTTCTGTTACTACACGGCTGTGTACCTTGAAATATACAATATCTAGGCCATTTAATAGGCCACTGTACTGTGCGTTCTCTTGTTAAATTATTTCACATACCTGGTGTAAATACCCACCGTCTGTTCTGTTACTACACGGCTGTGTACCTTGAAATATACAATATCTAGGCCATTTAATAGGCCACTGTACTGTGCGTTCTCTTGCTAAATTATCTCACATACCTGGTGTAAATACCCACCGTCTGTTCTGTTACTACACGGCTGTGTACCTTGAAATATACAATATCTAGGCATTTTAATAGGCCACTGTACTGTGCGTCTCTTGCTAAATTATCTCACATACCTGGTGTAAATACCCACCGTCTGTTCTGTTACTACACGGCTGTGTACCTTGAAATATACAATATCTAGGCCTTTTAATAGGCCACTGTACTGTGCGTTCTCTTGCTAAATTATCTCACATACCTGGTGTAAATACCCACCGTCTGTTCAGTTACTACACGGCTGTGTACCTTGAAATATACAATATCTAGGCATTTTAATAGGCCACTGTACTGTGCGTTCTCTTGCTAAATTATCTCACATACCTGGTGTAAATACCCACCGTCTGTTCTGTTACTACACGGCTGTGTACCTTGAAATATACAATATCTAGGCATTTTAATAGGCCACTGTACTGTGCGTTCTCTGCTAAATTATCTCACATACCTGGTGTAAATACCCACCGTCTGTTCTGTTACTACACGGCTGTGTACTTGAAATATACAATATCTAGGCATTTTAATAGGCCACTGTACTGTGCGTTCTCTTGCTAAATTATCTCACATACCTGGTGTAAATACCCACCGTCTGTTCTGTTACTACACGGCTGTGTACCTTGAAATATACAATATCTAGGCATTTTAATAGGCCACTGTACTGTGCGTTCTCTTGCTAAATTATCTCACATACCTGGTGTAAATACCCACCGTCTGTTCTGTTACTACACGGCTGTGTACCTTGAAATATACAATATCTAGGCCATTTAATAGGCCACTGTACTGTGCGTTCTCTTGTTAAATTATCTCACATACCTGGTGTAAATACCCACCGTCTGTTCTGTTACTACACGGGCTGTGTACCTTGAAATATACAATATCTAGGCATTTTAATAGGCCACTGTACTGTGCGTTCTCTTGCTAAATTATCTCACATACCTGGTGTAAATACCCACCGTCTGTTCTGTTACTACACGGCTGTGTACCTTGAAATATACAATATCTAGGCATTTTAATAGGCCACTGTACTGTGCGTTCTCTTGCTAAATTATCTCACATACCTGGTGTAAATACCCACCGTCTGTTCTGTTACTACACGGCTGTGTACCTTGAAATATACAATATCTAGGCCATTTAATAGGCCACTGTACTGTGCGTTCTCTTGTTAAATTATTTCACATACCTGGTGTAAATACCCACCGTCTGTCTGTTACTACACGGCTGTGTACCTTGAAATATACAATATCTAGGCCATTTAATAGGCCACTGTACTGTGCGTTCTCTTGTTAAATTATTTCACATACCTGGTGTAAATACCCACCGTCTGTTCAGTTACTACACGGCTGTGTACCTTGAAATATACAATATCTAGGCATTTTAATAGGCCACTGTACTGTGCGTTCTCTTGCTAAATTATCTCACATACCTGGTGTAAATACCCACCGTCTGTTCTGTTACTACACGGCTGTGTACCTTGAAATATACAATATCTAGGCCATTTAATAGGCCACTGTACTGTGCGTTCTCTTGTTAAATTATTTCACATACCTGGTGTAAATACCCACCGTCTGTTCTGTTACTACACGGCTGTGTACCTTGAAATATACAATATCTAGGCCATTTAATAGGCCACTGTACTGTGCGTTCTCTTGCCTAAATTATCTCACATACCTGGTGTAAATACCCACCGTCTGTTCTGTTACTAACACCCGGCTGTGTACCTTGAAATATACAATATCTAGGCATTTTAATAGGCCACTGTACTGTGCGTTCTCTTGCTAAATTATCTCACATACCTGGTGTAAATACCCACCGTCTGTTCTGTTACTACACGGCTGTGTACCTTGAAATATACAATATCTAGGCCTTTTAATAGGCCACTGTACTGTGCGTTCTCTTGCTAAATTATCTCACATACCTGGTGTAAATACCCACCGTCTGTTCTGTTACTACACGGCTGTGTACCTTGAAATATACAATATCTAGGCCTTTTAATTGGCCACTGTACTGTGCGTTCTCTTGCTAAATTATTTCACATACCTAATTATATACCCAAATATTGTATTTGCAACAAAAAAAAAATAAAATGCGGAGGGGGGCTAGCGGAATCGGACGTGGACGAGGACGGGGGCGCGGAAATGCTGTTGGTGGCCTTGTTGAAGCCAGTGGGGATACAATGCGTGCTGGTGAGGGTCAGCCAGGATCCCACTCATCTAGAATCCCTGCCTTTATGGGACAGTTAAGCAGGGGGCGAGTTACACCGCTGTTGAGGCCTGAGCAGGTTGAACAGGTGGTGCAATGGATAGCCGATAGCGCTTCCACACAGTT
>ONZH01002017.1:0-30312 GCA_900303285.1 Rhinella marina
TTTTTTAAAAAAAAAAAGTTTTGGTAAGGATTTTACCTTTCGAACTACTTAATTCCAGGTCAAGGAACTCGGCTTTGACAGGATCATTTGTGCCCGAGAGGGAGATTCCCCAAGAATTATTGTTCAGATATTGAATAAAATCCTCAATCGAGGCAATATCTCCACTCCAAATAAAAATCAGATCATCAATATACCGACGGAAAAAAATGATATTGTCGTTATAATGGGATTTATATATCATATCATCCTCAAAAGCGCCCATAAACAAATTGGCAAAACTTGGCGCGAAACGTGTACCCATAGCGGTCCCCTTAACTTATAAATAAAACATATCTTCAAATTTAAAAGTATTATGAGTTAAAATAAACTGTATACATTCAAGGATAAAAGATCTCTGTTCCTCAGGCATAGAGGGATCAATGTCTTGATATCGTTTGGTGCAGGTTAAACCTAAATCGTTCAATGTTTGAATAAAGTGCTGAAACGTCTAATGTCAACCAGTGGTAAGTTTCTTTTCAAGGGATATTGTTAAGTAGTTGAATTAATGAAGTAGAATCTCGGAGGTATGAGGGTAATTGTAAGACATATTTTTGTAAAAAAAAAATATCTATATAATGTGAGAGATTGCAGGTCAAAGATGAAATACCAGATATAATAGGACGTCCCGGTGGGTGTGTGGTGTTTTTGTGAATCTTAGGAAGATGAAAAATGGCTATTTCAGGATCAGGTATTAATAAATATTCTTTTTCTTTTTTATTGAGCATGTGAGAAGCTGATTCAATCAAATTCTTCAGGGCTAGTTTATGTTCTATCAGAGGGTTTGACTCAAGGGTTTTATAATAGTTAGTGTCTGATAAAATGCGCATTGCCTCGTTGATATAATCTAGTCTATCCTGCAATACAACTCCTCCTCCCTTGTCTGCACTTCTAATGATAAGATTGTTGTTACCTTGTAATTGCTTGATGGCAATACGTTCATTTGAACTCAGATTGTGTTTAATAATCGGTTGGTGGACTGTACGAAAATCTTCTAGAACCAAAGCATAGAAAGTTTCGATAAAATTGCCTCTATGGTGAGTAGGATAAAAATTAAAACGAGGCTTAAGGTCAGTGGATATAAAATTTGCTGAAATAGTGGATTCTTTAACCTGTGTATTGGAATCCTTTCTCACAGAATTGTTGCCCAATATGCTGAAATGACGTTCTAATGTAAGCTTTCTAACAAATCTATGAAGATCCAAGAATAAGTAAAAGCCATTAGACTTCGAAGTTGGGCAGAAAGTTAAACCTTTAGAGAGGACAGAAATTTCATGGGGGTTTAATTTATAAGACGAGAGGTTAAACATTTTTATCTCATTTTGGTCATTGAATTGTCGTTGATTAAGTTTTATATTTTTCTTTTTTGGTCTGCCCCCCCCCCCCCCTACATCCTCTTCTGAATTTTTTCTTTCGTTTGCCCTCGGACCTAGTGGATGGAAGTAGTTTGTGATAGCCACCTTGCCTGGACTTTTGAGGGTTGGACACATTGTTGTAGGGTTGAGAACTGGAGGGAGGGCTAAAAAAGAAGATGAGGGACCAGTGAGGGTATCCAATGTATTATTAGCTGGATCAATAGTGTTACAATCTGGAGTTTGTGCAGGTTGTGTTTCAGCAGGGCAAACAGTGGATGGACAATTGAGTGGGGAATGAACATAAACTGTAATAAGAGAATCTTCTTCTAAATCATCAGATGTAGAAGGTGATAGAGGACTGGTGGAGATTAGTCTGAGTTCAGGGGATGTTGCAGTGGGAAATGATGTGAGGGGTAAATTCAAAGGAGCACAGGTAGAGAGGACGTTTGGATCAAAGACATCAGACACTAAAACTGTGTTGTGAGTGTGAGCTAGATCTATAAGTGAGGGTATAGTAGAGGTATTGAGTTGTACCCGTGAATTAATGACTGGTGAAGGAATGGTAGATGTATTTGGTTGACTTCCGGATAGGATTGGGATGACCATTGTATCCTGTAGTTGTGAGGTGGTGGTAGCTGCTACAGGAGTTTTGAAAGCGGGAGTGTGAAAAGTGGATATGGGGGAAGTTTGTGGATTGAACACTTTTGGAGTGGATGGATGAGTATGATGTCTGTCTGTTGGACGTTTGAGCAAAGGGTGTGGGGTTTTGAAGTTGATACGTGGTTGGGGTTCATAATGTCGATTACTGCGTGTATAGGTGTTGCCATGGGGGGGTATAAAATCTCTTTGTTGGGTTGAAGTACTGAGATGGCGACTAGCATGATTATGCTTGGATAAGGGGGCAGGATCAGAGGTGTCTTCCAAAGGAGCTGAAGCGGCATGTTCTTTTAGCCAAAATTTGAGGTTGCCATTGAAGAAATCTGCCCGGTCTCTAGAAAGTTTGTGGGAATTTTTATTGAGAATGGCCTTCTCATATGCAATGACCCGTGTAGTTATTAAACGATCAAATCTAATGAAAGCTGGGTGATCTTTATGTATGAGAATGTTATTATGCAATTCCACAATCTTAATCCCAGAACTGAGGGCTATAGAATTCCTTTTGGCAATCAATCTAGACATAAGTCCTCGACATGGGGTCTGACATGGGGGTCAGAAAGGAGGGTCCTGAAATGGGAGCCTGAAATGGGGGCCAAAAAGGGGGGTCTGACATGGGGCCAGAAAGTGGGGGTCTGACAAGGGGGCCAGAAGTGGGGGGTCTGACATGGGGGCCAGAAGGGGGGGGGTGACATGGGGGCCAGAAGGGGGGGTCGGACATGGGGGCCAAAAGGGGGGAGTCTGATAGGGTGTGCCAAAAAGGAGGGTCTGATTAAGGGCCTGAAGAGTCTGAAGGGGGGGTCTGATTGGGGGTCTGATTAGGGGCCTGAAGAGTCTAAAGGAGGTCTGATTAGGGGTCCGACTGGGGGTCTACAGAGTTCTAATGGGGGTCTGGAGGTTTAATAGGGGTCTGATTGGGGGTCTGGAGGTCTAATGAGGGTCTGATTGGGGGTCTGGAGATCTAATGAGGGTCTGATTGGGGGTCTGGAGGTCTAATGAGGGTCTGATTGGGCGTCTGGAGGTCTAATGAGGCTGTGATTGGGCGTCTGGAGGTGTAATGAGGGTCTGATTGGGGGTCTGGAGGTCTAATGAGGGTCTGATTGGGGGTCTGGAGGTCTAATGGGGGTCAGATATGGGGGTTTTGAGGTCTAATGGGGTCTTATATGGGGGTCTGGAGATGGGGGGGTCTCATCTGGGGTTTGATATGGGGATCTGATCTGAAAGGTAAGGAGGTATTGTTTTTCTGTGTGGTACCAGTATTTTCAGGGGGACTGTTTCTGCAGTATAGTATTGGGGGGGTGGGGACAGGATGGGGTGTTGAGAAGGTGAGAGGATGATGGAAAATTAGGGAAGTAAGATTGTCTGTTTGTTAAACTCTGCAGAGACGAGGCGCCGGCTGAAAAAGTCACCATGGTGGCAGGGGCGTAGCTAAAGGCTCATGGGCCCTGGTGCAAGGGCTCAGCTTGGGCCCCCCTTCCGTCAGTGCTTTGTGGCCAGGGAAGCACATAGCCTTCATGCTGTCTGAAGCAAAAATTGAAACGCCTTCCCCATGCCATATTCTTGACCAAACCCCTTCCCTTCAGTTAGAGGTGTAACTTGACCAGCATTCACTTTCTATAATACTGGTGCTTTCTTTTGCACCACAAGGGTCTTTGGGCCCCCTCAGGCTCCTGGGCCCGGTAGCGACTGCTACCTCTGCACCCCCTATAGCTACGCCCCTGCATGGCGGTCTGGTCTGACAGGAGAAGAGGAGGAAACAGAACGTCTACATCAGAGAAGAGAGAGGTACATATGTGAGGATGTATGACCCTGTATGTTCTGTAGCGCTGTATTTAATGTTTTCCAAGCATGTCTTTAAAGGGGTTGTCTTTTTTTTTTTTTTGTACAAGCGCTGCCTACTCTGCTCTGTTTACTGCTTATCACTGCAAATGCTACGGCGAGCAAGTGAACGGAGCAGAGAAAGCAGCTGTCATATGAGCGCTGCCCTCTCTTCAAACAGCTGTTCGTCGGGTGTCCTGGAGGACCCCGGCCAATCTGATATTGATTACCTATCCTGAGGATAGGCAATCAGTAGTAAAAAGAGGACAATCCCTTTAACAGTAGGACTGGAGGGAAAGGGTTAGGTTGAGAATTTGGCATGGGGGGGCATGTCAATATTTTCCTTGGGCAGTAGAAAAGCTAGGTGCACCAGCACTGAGTAAGGAAGGGGAGGGGCCCAAGCTGAACTGTTGCACCAGGGCTCATGAGCTTTTAGCTACGCCCCTGGATGTACCATATCTTCTGCAAACAAAGACCTACATATAGGGCTTAGTTCCAAGCATCTGTTTGAGCCAGCCAATTGCGAAAGGCTGGAGTACCTTTAAATAGAATCCAAGGGGTCCAAGTTTTAATGTATCTCTCATTAGCACCTTCATCTTTCGCTGACAATTCTTCCATTCTACGTATCATCTCAAACATGTCTAACCACTCTCTTATAGAAGGAGTATCGGGGGATTTCCAATATCTAGACACAACCAGGTGAGCAGTCTGCAGAAAGAACCTAAGAAGACACTTTTTTAGGGTAGAAATGAAGCCTGGGAGAATAGGCACAACTGCCTCCTCAAGGGACCATTGTGAGTCACCGCCACTCACCTGGTTGTATAGATCATTCAAGACTCTCCAAAAGGGAGTCACCCCGTCACATTGCCACCATATGTGGGACATAGTTTCCATCTCTTTACCACAGCGCCAGCACAGGTCCGGACACGAGGTGTAAAATGAATGGAGAAGCGCTGGGGTTCTGTACCATCTGGATAGGATCTTAAAGTTCTTCTCCTGGAGTCTACAGCTAATGGACGACTTGTGAGTCAAAATAAAAGCTTTTTCCCACTGTTCCGGGGAGAAAGGTTTCCGCAACTCCCTCTCCCAAGCTGACACATAAGGTAGGGAAGATGGGGTACCTCCGTTCCCCTGGAGCAATTCATAGACCAGAGACACCTGATGTGTGGGAGGATAGGGTTGAAGACAAATAGATTTGAAAGGAGTGAGGTCCCTAGCGAGAGTCGGAAGGGGGACTAAGGAAAATAGGAAGCTTTTGAGTCTGGCATATTGGTACCATGCTCCACTTGTTTCCCTCAGGAAATGAGCCAAGGGGACGTACAATCGAGTTCCTGAAAAGATGATGTACCTGAGGTCGTCTTTAAGCAGACCCAATAATGACCGTTGACCCATTCCGAGGGGTAATTCCGGGTTATCAAACACAGGAGTCATAGGTACTGGGCAGGTGGTAAGACCCAGCGACATTGCACATCTATCCCATATCTGCAACACTCCCTTTGTCAGTAATGGGAAGAAGTAAGGGTCTATTTAGCTTTTTAAGCCATAAGAGATCCTGAGCGGGCCACCCAACCTCCTGTCTTTCAAACTGGGTCCATCTCTTAGAAGAACCACAATGGAACCAGTCCAGGACATAGGAAAAGATTGAAGCTTTGTGATAAAGCTGTAGATCAGGGAGGCTCACTCCTCCCCTGAACTTAGAATGGGTCAGGAAACGTATACCAAGTATAGGAGATGTGCCAGCCCAGACAAAGTCCAGGAACATAGCCCTAAAAAATTTAGTCGGTAGTGGAATAGGGAGAGTTCTGAAAAAATATAAAATCCTGGTGGATATGGTAGGATATTCATTTTTAGTGTGTGAATCTACCTGAACCAGGATAAAGGTATTGTCTTCCAGCCTGAAATCTTTCTTTATATCTTCAATAAGAGGAAAGAAATTGGTAGAGTACAGATCAGCTGATCTAGAGGGGATGGCAGTGCCCAAATAAATGATATGACCCTTTGCCCACTGGAAGGGAAAGGAAGACTGTAATTGAGAAACAGTACTTGATGGCAAGAATATGTTAAGTATCTTGGACTTGTGGAGGTTCACTTTAAAGTTGCTAAGGTCCATTATGAATCAGGAAAGACCCATTTACTCTTACCTGAGCCCTAGGGCCATTATATAGAGCAAGAATACGGGTTACCATGCAGGGTCCCAGACCGAAAGATATCAGGGTTCTCCCAAGAATATCCAATCTACCCGGTCAAAAGCCTTTTCTGCATCAATCAAGAGGAGGCAAAGGGGGGAGGTTGTCGTTTGGGCCCTAGCGATATGAGCTAGAGTTTGTATTGTATTGTCTCTAGCTTCCCTACCCGGGACAAACCACCACCACCTGGTCATTATGTATTAAAAAGGTCATATAGATCTTCAGTCTTTCGGCCAAATTTTAGCATATATCTTTATGTCTATGTTGATCAAGGATATTGTCCGGTAGTTACTACGGCTTGGGAATCACACAAATATGAGCAGTCAGTGCCTGGGGGGGGGGGGTGGAGACCCATCTGTAAGGGAATTACAAATTTTGGTAAGAGGATTAGAAATATCATCTAGGAACACCTTATAGAAGTGAGGTGTGAATCCATCAGGGCTAGAGATGAGTGAATCATCCAAAATTTGCTTCGCCGAATATTCGTCAAAGTTTTCACAAGATTCGAACGAATATGAATCTATTTGACGAAGCTGCGTACAAATTATACGTTATTATGTGGTGTTTTGCGAACATTTGAACACTAATAATACACTTGTTAAGGTGCGTACGAATCCTTAGCGTACTATTGTTTTTTTTCAGTTCTGAGGGGGCCGTATCTTCACTTTCCCACTCTTGCAGGGGCGGAACGTCATTTTCCCGCCGTACGCAGAATGTGTAAATTTACTTACGTTTCATACGTATCTTATGTATAGTTAGCTGTCAAATTTTTGCATACGTTTACGAATAATACGAAGCGAATCCGACAAAATTCGGATTTGCTTCGGAGAAGAAAATTTCCAAGATTTGATATGAATCTACGAAGCAGCGAATAGATTCGCTCATCTCTAATCAGGGCTTGGGCATTTCCCAACCTCGAACCGCTTTATAGCCCCTTGCACCTCCTGTAAGGTTATTTCCCTCTCCAGAGTATCTCTATCAACTAGAGAGAGCTTAGGACCTATTAGTATCGACATATAGTCTTAAAGTCATATAGTCATATATGTGTCTTAAGGTCTATAGGGAGATCTGCAAATTTCCCCTTTAGGTTATAAAGGCCCTCGTAATAGGATTGGAATTCCTGAATGATGTCTTTGGTGGCATGAATGCGCCCTCCCTCTCTATGATTGAGGGTGGGGATGTAAGAAGTGCTATATCTAGGTCTCAGCATCCTAGCCAATAGTCTCCCACTTTTATTCCCTTGTCCATAGAAGAGCTTCTTGAGTTTGTCTCTGGCTCCTAAATATTTTTGGTCTATCAGTTTCCTGAGGGCCGTCCTATTATCACACAACTCTTGGTAGTCCACAGAAGAGAGGGAACCTTTATGTCTCCTCTCCAGAGCCAACAACTTCTGAAGGAGAGCACTAATCTGCCTGAGGAGGTAGTGATGGTAAGTTCACTAAAAGAGTTCAAGAGGGGCCTGGATGTATTTCTGGAGTGTAATAATATTACAGGTTATAGTTACTAGAGATGGGTCGTTGATCCAGGGAGTAATTCTGATTGCCTGATTTGAGTCGGGAAATAATTTTTTCCCTAAAGTGGGGAAAATTGGCTTCTACCTCACAGTGGTTTTTTTGCCTTCCTCTGGATCAACTTGTAGGAAAACAGGCCGAACTGATGGACAGATGTCTTTTGTCGGCCTTATAAACTATGTTACTATGTTACTAATCTCCGCAGACTTCATCTTCTTAAGTCTAGAGGCGTGGAAAATGAGTCTACCCTGCACCACACATTTTAGGGCTTCCCATTGGATTGTGGGACTAGAGGAATCCTCAGTGTCTACCTCCACAAACTCCAAGATAGCGGACCTGACATCTGGCATGCAGACCGGGTCCCTGAGAACATTGTCATTAAGATTCCAAGAGCCCCTGGGGCAAGTTGCATTCCCCAACCCCAGAGACACCCAGGTAATGGAATAATCAGAGAAAACAATAGGTTTTGAACCTACTGCAGGAGATAAGTCCAATAATGAATGTGAAAGAAAAATGTAATCAAGGCGGTGATTGGAATTGTGAGTGGAAGAAAAGAAAGTGAAGTCTTTTGTGGTGGGAGAGAGAATGCGCCAGATGTCCACCATTCTCAAAGACTGAAGGTGTCTTTTGAATCCATGGATCGCCCCAGAAGAAATAGAAGACCTACCTGAGGAGGTGTCTAACGCATCCAAAGTAAAATTAAGATCGCTTCCTAGAATAATCAGGAGGCCGTCTGCAAAGTTGTCCAAAGCAGCAAACACCGAGGAAGAGAACACCATCTTCTCCGTATTAGAGAAACAGACATTGGCTATCACAAGTGTCCTAGAAGAGATAGATAGTTTAAGAAATAAGTAACGTCCTGCATCGTCAAATTTGGTGTCTAGTATAGTACAAGGAACCGGTTTGTGAAAAACTATGGACACACCTCTAGCTTTGGCATCAGTTGAATGTGCTATGGAACCACACCGAGAAAAAACTATTCCTGCAAGAGGGAACATGCCCCAATTTAAAGTGCGTTTCCTGCAGGAGGGCAATAGCAATGTTATGCTTATGGAAGTTATACAGGATTTGGTTCCTCTTGGCTGGCTTATTCAAACCGTTCACATTGTACGAGCATACTTTTATGGAAATAATGATTTTTTTGCAAGAGCCCCCAGCATGTCTCCATAAACAGGAGCTACTTACCTGCTATTGAGTATGTCACCACCGAAGCCAGTCATTGGCTGCAGCAGACCATGTGACCATGCCCATGCTGAAGCGAATGTAAACACCGTGCAGGGACTGGAACATGGACATGTGGGAAGCAGCACAGAGGACTGGAGCAATGAGAAGCAGGTAAGTATGAATCTTCTGTTTATGGAAGCAGGCTGGGGGAACTTGCTAAAAAATTATTATACCCAAGGAACCCTTTTAATACTTTCATGACAGACGTTTTTCAACACGGACAAATTTTCACGTGTCACTTTATGTGGCACATAATTTTGAAATGCTTTTACTTATCCAAGCGATTTTGGGACTATTTTCTCATGACAAATCATACTTCATGTTAGTATTATTGGAAAATTAATGGAAAATTTGGAAAAATTCACTATTTTCTAAATGAGAATTTCTCTGCTTTTAAGACGGATAGTGATACCGTATAAATGGTGATAAACATTCACTTTATGTCTGTACTTTATACTGACAATACTTTGTAAATGTCATTTTATTTTTTCTCTTCCCCCATGACAACACCACAGGCAGGATCCGCCCCCAGGGACAGGAAATCTACAGAATAAAAAGGTGGAGCCTCTCTCCCACCTCAGTGGTTTCCTGTCCCTGAAGTGGGAGACCTACAGTTTCTCTTGCAGGTACCTATACCACTAGTTTGAAAGTCCCAGATGTGTTCTAGAGCGCTAGTGTAGTAAAAGAATACCTGATGGGGTCTATCGCCTACAGGTTGGGCTGGCAGGACCATAGGAAATGGTGGATATCCAGGGTTCTTGCAGCAGATATGGGTGCTCCTCCAGGGAATTGAGGTCACGTGAGGTCCCAGGATCAAAGGGGACTATGGGAGCAGCCCCGAGGGGGTGATGCGTTTCCCTGCATGCGGCCTGGATCCATGTGAGGTGGACGTGACCTCCGGAGTAGTTCCACACCATGTAGGACAAGCGTGTGTGTGCACCAGTGAGTGCTTCCGGCTCTGGACACTTCCGGTGGCGCGTGCATTCCAGGTGGTGCACTTCCGGTGATGAGTATGGCGCCCTGAACTTTGGCGTGTGCAGTGCCCGGGAGCCAGGAGCACTTAGAAATTGGACATTTGTATATTTCCCCTATGCAAAGTTAAAAACGTCTTACTTTATTTGACCTACAAGGGTTAACGTGCACATTTTATTACTGTGTAACTGCATTTTGTATATGTTTTGATATATACTCTGTTCATTATCACTGTACTTAAATGGCTCTGTGGAAAGGGTTAAATGAATATTGAGAGACTGTTAGAGCTTGGATTATGGAGCTGGTAATTTTCCACTGCTACCATAAGAGAAAAACAGAATTGTTTACCACTATGTTTTGGAGGGAAAAACCCAGACTTGTTTACCACCAAAAATCAGACAGCCTGACCTTTTAACTGTCTGGTTTTAGCTGTTGTTATGTCTGAAAACTTGTTTGTGTCAGAAACACCTGCTGAGTCATTACCATTAACTGCAACATTGTATCTGTTTGTGCTGAGCTTCTCCACTCCACCCCTCCCACTAGAAGGTTCTAGTCTAGCAGACACAGTATATAAGGACAGCAGTCAGAGCCCTTAGTGTTGTTGCAGTTAGGGACCAGTGCTCGAAGAGGAGAATCTGACGGACTACTGAGGGACAAGAAGAAGACACGGATGGGGATACTCTGCCACAGACCCTGGATCATCAGCCTTGGACCAGGGTACCAGCCTTCTGAAGAGAAAGAGGGACAGCTAGCGCAGGCCTTTCCTCAGCACCAAACCCTTCTTCTGCCAGGGAGGAGATTGGAGAGGCCAGCCCTATGCCTCGCCTGTATTGTCTTGCACCTGAATTCCAGTAAAGAAGCACCCTGGTTTACTGCAGACCCTGACTCTCTGGACTTATTTCCCATTGGGGTGCACCACGCCTTAACAACCCTTCCGGAGAGCAGTAACACGTGGTGACACCTCGACGGTGTCCAGGGGACCCCAAACCCGGACACTGCACGTGCATTCCAGTGCACGCGGGAATGTGGAGCTTCTGTGGTAAAAAGGATGCAGTTGCCCTGCGTGGTGTGCCGTGTGCTATTAGCCTGCACTGCTCAGAAGCCTTACTTTGCTTTATAAGATTGAGGTGTTTTGAATCGCAATGGAGGAGGAAGGGGAGAATCTTGCTCCGGTCCCGGATCCATCCTGGGGATGAGTCGAGGTAAGTGGCCTAAAAAACTGGTGCTTTATTTATATTTCTTTGGTCTCTTTATTTTAGACAAAGCCTAAGAAAGTTCTTGCTAAGAAAAAGAATAGAGAATGCGCGTTATGTAGATGTCCCTTATCTTCTTCCTATACTAAGAAGTTGTGTCAGCAATGCAAAGATAAGACAGTGGGTGAAGAATCTCCATGTTTTTTAAAGAACATCAAAACTCTCATTAGATCAGAGGTGAAAAGTTCTTTGAAATCTTGTAAAAGACAAAAAATTTCTACAGAAAGCTGGTTATCAGATGTGGATTCTGTCGTGGAAAGTGATGATTTAGTAGAAACATTTGACTGATTTTTCCTCATCTTCTGAAGATAATATGGAAGGTAGAGCTTTATTTCCTGTGGATGATACTGATAAATTGTTAAAAGCTATCCGTTCTACTCTGGATCTATAAGATGTTAAGGATGATAAATCTGTAGTTGATTCTATGTTTGAGGGACTTCAGGAAAAGAGACATAGGTGTTTTCCTTTACATAAAAATGTGTCGGCCCACATCTGTAGAGAGTACAAAAAGCCAGATAAGAAGGTATTTATTCCCAAGAGTTTTAAACGGAAGTTTCCCTTTGAAGAAGAGGCTTCTTATTCCAGGGATAAATAGCCAAAGATTGACCAAACTATTTCAAAAATGTCTAGAAGATCTTCCCTACCATTTGAACTTAGGAGGTTCTTATAGGACCCCATAAAAAACTAGATTCCTGTCTCAAAAACATTTGGGAAGCAGCTACTGCTAGGTCTATGAGTATATGGTTAGAAAGATTAGAATGTCAGATTAGGGATAAATGTCCCAGGGAACAAATTCTAGCCTCCTTACCCACTTTACAGAAAGCAGTTGATTTCCTGGCAGATGCTTAAGTGGATTCAGTCAAGTTAATAGCTCAGGCATCCTCCCCTACCAATTCCGTTTGTAGGGTGCTCTGGTTAAATACAGTAAATGGAAAGGTGGGGATTTGTCATCTAAGCAGAAGTTGTACAGTATACCTTGTCAGGGGGAATTTTTATTTTGGCCTGAGTAAGATTCTCTACTAGAAAAGATAGTAGGCAGGAAAAAGAAGTTTCCAGTACCATCTCCAGTGTACTCTCCAACTGCTTTTTCTTTCTCTAGATCCAGACGTCCCTTTCATACCTCATCTAGATTTAGGGGGAGAGATCAGAATAGGGATAGGGATCAGAGGTTTGATTCCATTAATTTTGGGTGGAAAAAGCTTCTTGTTTGGGGGTTTCTCTTCCCAGCATAAGAAGCCATCTCAACAATGATGCCAGTTGTGGCGTGGGAGGAAGACTAAAGTTCTTTCTTCCCCCTTAGTCAGTTATTGCAGGAAATTGGCTCTGGGCGGTCATAAGAGAAGGTCTACAGTTAGAATTTCATTCCAGAGCCCCTCAGAGGTTCATGGTGACAAAAGTTCAAGGTTCCTCCCTAGGAAAATTTTCTATGGAGTTAGAGGTCCTAGAGTTAATAAGGAAGAAAGTCCTTATTCCAGTTCCAGCGGAGGAGCAGACAAAGGGGTTTTATTTCCCTCTTTTTCTGGTAAAGAAACCGGACAATTCCTTCCGCATGATTAGAAATCTAAAACAGTTAAATAGGTATCTTTATTTAAGAAAATTCAAGATCGAAACAGTAAAATCAATGATTCAACTATTGTTTCAGAATTGCTTCATGGCAGTCTTAGATCTGAAGGATGTGTATTATCATATACCCAACATCATTATACATCAACAGTTTCTCAGAGTTGCAGTAGGTATCGGGGGAGAAATTCGTTATCTTCAGTTTCAGGCATTACCATTTGGCCTTTCTATGGCTCCCAGAATATTTACGAAAGGGATAGCAGAGGTGGCTTATTTAATAAGAAAAGAGAACATTTTATTGATTCCTTATCTGGACAATTTTCTGATTGTAGCAAGCTCTCAACAGGCCTGTGTGGTAGCGCTACAGAAGGTGATGGGGATTTTGAAAGATCTAGGTTGGATATTAAATCTAAAGAAAACAAGAAAAAACCTATTAGTACCTCAATTCCTGGTATGATAGCCCGGAAAAGCCCATAGAACATAACACATAAGCACCAAAAACACAAATTACTATGGGAAAAGTAATTCTACAAAGTCCAATATATAAAAGAATATGAACAATTTTATTAATAAATACACTTACAGTCATAATAGAAAATAATGCACATGGAGATATGGCCAGATGACCCAAAAACAAGACATGAGAAAACTGCAGGGAGAGAGTCAACTATATCAGGGATGCAATCATGGAAAACCACATAAAGGTACAATAATCATACATCAGTGTGCATGGAACATGTACATTAATAATAAACACTATAAGGTGGTGCCATTTATATTGCATACCTGATTATTCCAAAAATACCACACAAAACAAGGTAATATACCTCAGGGATGTCCTAACAATATATGAGGTACTATACTACCATCCAAAAGGATGCTGTGGTAGCTCTGTGTAATCACCCGATAACTTACCCTATAGGCTGGTAGAGACCGAGGCCTTTCGCAATCTCATGGCGGTGGCTGCCCCTCAGTATTCCGTCCCCAGCCGCCACTATTTTTCCCGATGTGCCGTCCCAGCCCTACACCAGCACGTGTCGGAGAACATCATCCGTGCCCTGACCAACGCTGTTTCTGAGAAGGTCCACCTAACCACGGACACGTGGACAAGTGCTGCCGGGCAGGGACACTATATCTCACTGACGGCACATTGGATTAACTTGGTGGAGGCTGGGACCGAGAATGACCCCGGGGCCGCTCATGTCATGCTCACACCGAGGATTGCGAGGCCTACCTCGGTCACGGTCTCTCAGACCTACTATGCCTCCTCCTCCTCCGACCCCTCCTCCACCGAATTACCATCCGTGGGCACGGCGCCTTTAGTCGGTAGCTCTAGGCGCAGCAGCAGTGTCGTGGGTAAGCGCCAGCAGGCGGTGCTCAAACTGCTGAGCTTAGGTGACAAAAGGCACACCGCCTAAGAGCTGTTACAGGGCATCACGGCGCAGACCGATCTGTGGCTGGCACCACTGAACCTTAAGCCAGGCATGGTTGTGTGTGACAACGGGCGTAACCTGGTGGCAGCTCTGCAACTCGGCAAACTGACACATGTGCCATGCCTGGCCCACGTGTTCAATCTAATAGTTCAGCGGTTCCTCAAGACATACCCCAATATGTCTGATTTGCTCACCAAGGTGCGCCGCATCTGTGCGCATTTCCGCAAGTCGAACACAGATGCTGCCACTCTCAGGGCAGCGCAGCGCCGCCTACAACTGCCCGCTCACCGACTGTTGTGCGACGTGCCCACGCCATGGAATTCCACATTAAACATGTCATCCAGAGTTTACCAGCAGGATTGTAGACTGCCAGATGTCATCTTCCACCAGCATTGGTAGTCAGGTCTCTCAGATTCCTCAAGTCTACAATGAGGAGTGGACGTGGATGTCTGATATCTGCCAGGTGTTGAGCAACTTTGAGGAGTCAACACAGATGGTCAGCGGCGATGCCGCCATTATCAGCCTCACCATCCCGCTGCTTTGCCTGTTGAAAAACTCACTGCTCAGCATCAAGTCGGATGCTTTGCGCTTGTCACAAGAGACGGTGGAGGAAGATACGTCGCTTGATAGCCAGAGCACCTTCCGTTCTGTTTCTCAGCACGTATCGGAGGAGGGGGATGAGGATGAGGAGGAAGAGGAGGAGAATGTCGGCGAGACAGTAGAGGGTACCAGTGCTCAGTCCTTAACTCTTGAGCGTGTATGGGCTAAAGAGGAGGACTTGGAGGAGGAGGAGGAGGAGGAGGAAATGGAGAGTCAGGCCAGTGAGGAGAGGGAATTCTTACGTGTTGGGACTCTGGCACATGGCAGACTTCATGTTAGGCTGCCTATCCCGTGACCCTCGCGTTAGAAGAATTTTTTCAAACACCGATTACTGGGTGTTCACTCTTCTGGACCCATGGTACAAGCAGAACCTTTCCACTCTCATCCCTGCAGAGGAAAGGAGTATGAGAGTGAATAGATATCAACAGGCCCTGGTGCACAAGCTGAAACAATTCTTCCCATCTGACGCCACTAGTGGCAGAGGGCATGGTTCTGTGAGCCAAGTAGCGGGGGAGAGGAGGCGAGCAGGCAGCTTGACCAGCACTGGCAGGGGAACGCTCTCCAAGGCCTTTGCCACTTTTATGTCACCCCAGCAAGACACTGTTACCTGTCCCCAGTCTAGGCAGAGTAGGGGGGAGCTGTACAGAAAGATGGTGAGGGAGTACCTAGCTGACCATACCAACGTCCGTAGCGATCACTCTGCTCCATACAACTACTGGGTTTCAAAGCTGGACACGTGGCCTGAACTGGCGCTGTACGCCTTGGAGGTGCTGGCCTGCACTGCCGCTAGCGTGCTGTCAGAGTGGGTATTCAGTGCAGCTGGTGGCGTCATCACCGATAAGCGTACACGCCTGTCAACTGACAGCACTGACAGGCTGACGCTTATTAAAATGAACAAAGCCTGGATTTCACCGGAATTCAAATCTCCTCCGGGGGAAAGCAGCTAAAGATTTAAATAACTTATGTATCCGATTCCTCTTCTCTACTCCTCGTCCTACTCCTCCTCCTCCTACATATCGTCTTTGCTTAACGCTAACCCAAAAAACGCCATTAGCACAATTTTTCAGGAGGTCCCCCTTCAGGCCCTTTAATCAAACAATTTTTCCAGAGGTCCACCTACAGGCCGTCTCTCCAAACAATTTTTCCGGAGGTCCACCTACAGGCCCTCTCTCCAAACAATTTTTCCGGAGGTCCACCTACAGGCCCTCTCTCCAAACAATTTTTCCGGAGTTCCACCTACAGGCCCTCTCTCCAAACAATTTTTCCGGAGGTCCACCTACAGGCCCTCTCTCCAATTCCAGTTTCCAGTTTTATTTGCGCAAACTGCATACATTTTTATTTTTGGGATAGGTGTGAAAAATAATATTACTTGCGAATCTATATTGCCCAACATTGGATACGGTAGCAAGTAGAAGACCAAACACATGCTGCCCACAGGGTTCCGCAAATTCCTGGTCCACCCGCAAATTCCTTGTCCACAATGCCAAGAAGGTCGTGGTTCTGTTGATAAGCAACAAGTCCATCTGTACTGAAATCGCCGACAAAGTCTCCATCTAAGAACCTACAGACCATTGTGGAGAGAGCGGCACAGCTCGCCATCAAAGTGACGAACCCCTAAGCCAGACTGCGCAGAGAAGATAACGAATAAATATCTCTGTGGTTATTTTTGCTAAATAAAAGTTAAATAAATCCCCCCCCCCAAAATTCATCTGTTCCTGTGCCTGATCCACCCAAGTTGAATCTGTCCCATCCTGAGAAATTCCCCCCCAAGGAGTCCCCACTGTAACTTGCTTCCCATACAACTACCTCACCCCCCGACACCTGTGTCTCGCCATTGTCCACCACCTCCTCAGACAACACTGGTAAATCCCCACTGTCAGCACACGGAAACAGCAAAAGGTCTTGCGAATTGGGGCAGAGAATGTTCTGGGCTAGCACATCAGAGAAGGGGTGACTATGGGATTCCAGGGAGTACGTGACCACGTACTCATAATTGACAATTGTACCGGTTGATGCTAAATTTTTAAGTTGGGGTCCTGTGTCGTCATTCTAACTACACCCGGCTGTTGTCACCACCACACACGCTAGCCCAGGGGGCACTCCTCTGGCTCTTCCAGCGAAACCTCCTTCCCCCTAGCCTGCCACCCCACCTACAGGCCTTCTCTCCAAACAATTTACTTCTTTGTCTTATCTTTCTCTCTCTCCAAACCATTTTTCAGGATAGCTGCCATAAACGGTATTAAACTGAGTAGTATACATAGAAGACATACCACACTTGATCAAGCTCATAATTTACGACTGTACCGGTTGATGCTAAATTTTTAAGTTGGGGTCCTGCGTCGTCATTCTAACTACACCCGGCTGTTATCACCACCACCACACACGCTAGCCCAGGGGGCACTCCTCTGGCTCTTCCAGCGAAACCTCCTTCCCCCCAGCCTGCCACCCCACCTACAGGCCTTCTCTCCAAACAATTTACTTCTTTGTCTTATCTTTCTCTCTCTCTCTACAAACTATTTTTCCGGATAGCTGCCATATACGGTATTAAACTGAGTAGTATACATAGAAGACATACCACGCTAGCCCAGGGGGCACTCCTCTGGCTCTTCCAGCGAAACCTCCTTACCCCAGCCTGCCACCCACCTACAGGCCCACTCTACAAACAATTTACCCGGATAGGGGACATATACGGTATTAAACTGAGAAGAATTGATACCATACGGGTTAAAGCAACAGTTTTCCCAAATCCATCTGGCTGTTGTCACCACCACACACGCTAGCCCAGGGGGCACTCCTCTGGCTCTTCCAGCGAAACCTCCTTCCCCCACCTACATGCCCTCTCTCCAAAGGGGGACGTATTAGATATTGTACTGATTCTGAATTGCCTCCTGCAATAGATGGGAATCGAACCCAGATCAACTGCTTGGGAAGTAGCTATGCTCACCACTATACCACCAGCAGGCACAGCAACTGATAAGAACAGATACTAAACTTCATGTCAGCTGCAGTGCCAGCATGAGCAGTGGTGTCACCTGCAGGCGGTGATGGACCTTCGTTGCACCTAGTTGGGTGCTTCGCTAACATGTGATGGGTATTTGCCTCGCCTTTCTTGGTCTGGGTGAGCACAATTGCCATGAGGGTAACCACCAGGCTGTTGCCTGAGGATTTGGGGTAATGGTGGGATTAAGCAGCCTCAGAGGCATCCATGCATGCTGCCCCTGCTGTTTCCTGTCCATTTCCGTGGTGTTTCCATCATTTTCTGAGGTTTCCAGGTTTTCACCCAGCCTTCCCTAGGCAGAGCCTTGGTCCCCCGCAAAAATGCTCGAGTCTCCCATTGACTTCAATGGGGTTCGTTATTCGAAACGAGCACTCGAGCATCAGGAAAAGTTCGACTCGAATAACGAGCACCCAAGCATTTTAGTGCTCGCTCATCTCTAGTATTAACCAATATACCTGACAGAACAACAGATGTGCAGGTTGGGAGACACCTGGGAAATAGTGATCAGAATATAATAACTTCCAGCAGATTCCATTAGTTCTCAAGAAAATCAGAGACGAGGGAGCGAGGGTTATTATTATAGCTCCCTTTTAGTTAAGGAGGGCATGGTTCACTCTCCTGAGGTCCATGTCGGTAACAGATCTTTGGATTCTCCCATCCAAGAGTTCAGGGTCTGCACCTTACGGCCTGGAATTTGAAAGTTCATTATTGATAAGGCAGGGGTTTTACGAGGTGCTGGTGGCTACCTTACTATAAAGTATGAAAGTTGTGAAAATTTCAGAAATCCGAGCAGATTCTTTGCCCTCTAAGGTTTTGGTTAACCAGATCCTTGAGTTTCTTGGGGGGGGGGGGAGTTGTCTTTGGGACAGGCAAAAAGTACCCTTAAGGTCAGGTTTCTGCTTTGTCTGCTCTTTTCTGTTTAAATTTTGCCATTGACCCTTGGGTAATAAGATTTTTTAAGGCAGTGGACAGAATTTCTCCAATGGCAGTCCCCAGGGTTCCCCCGTGGGATTTAAATCTAGTTTTAAATGCCCTGACTAGACCTCACATTAAGCTGTTGATCTCCTGTTTGGTGAAGCTCCTTACTTTTAAGTTAATTCTCCTGGTAGCCTTAACTTCTGCCTGTAGAATCAGCGAGATTCAGGCCATCTCCATTAGTCCTCCCTTTATGTCTATTTTAGACAATAGAGTGGTTATTTGTCCAGATCCTGCCTTTTTGCAGAAAGTACCCTTCAGGTTTCACAGAGTCCAGGAAATAGTCCTTCCAACATTTTTTGATAGTCCTAAAAATCAGGAAGAAAATCAGGCTGCCACATGGTCTTCTCCATCTAAGTTCTACTGTCACTATCAACTTCAACTAAATTCTTGTTCTGCTCTTCTTTTTGGGAAGAAGGTGTTACAAGCGCCTCATATGTGGTCAGAAACTGGTCCAGAAAGGAAGGAGCGCCAAATGGTTTTTGAATTGCAGATTTTGATGGAATAGTATTTGGGTGCCATGTCACATTTGAAGAGACCCTAAGGTACCCCTACAGTGGAGACTCATAAGTGACCCTATTTTGGGGATTTGCTGCTTGCTTTGACTTCACAGATGTTTCACAGAATTTAGAAATACTTGTCTATAAAAATGAAAATTTTAATTTATTTCAATAAAATGTTGAATCCGATTGATCGCTATGGGTAGCTAAGCCAGTTCTTTACACCAGTTTGATAAATGGCCTTTCTTTATGTATCTATTTTTATTCTGCTGGTCAGTACGGTTACTGTTTTTGCATCTCCATTTTCTGAAACCCTATTTTTTATTTTTTTTCTGAGGATGGTCTTATGTGAGGTCTATTTTTTGTGGGATGACATGATGTTTTAGATTGCTTGATATTCTGCTTTTTTTATTTTTACAGGTCGAACTGGATGGACAGATGTCTTTTTTTGGCCTTATAAATTATAAATTTTGTTACTGCGTTCACCTGATATGTCTATTTAAATATTTTTAAAACTTTTTATTGTACATGCAAAAAAACTTTTGCCCCTACCCCTACTGCTGCAAATAAATGGTGAATGTTAATTAATAACTATTTTATGAGGTATCATCTGTCTTGTCAGGCCGAACTGGATGGACAGATGTCTTTTTTCGGCCTTATAAACTATGTTACTATGTTACTTTAAAGCAAAGAAATTCAAATTTAGAAAATGGCAATTATTTCCAAGTTTTCTGTAAATTTTGGATTTTTATAAATAAATAAAGGTAAAACATATTGACTCAAATTTAGCACTAACATGAAGTAAAAGCATTCCAAAGTTATTACCATAGGAAGTGATACATGTCAGATTTAAAAAATAGGGCTTTGTCCTTAAGGCCAAAATAGGTTTCATCCTTAAGGGGTTAAGCTTATGATTTTTATTTAAATGTATTGTAATTCATTTTTTATATGGTTCAGTTCTTGGCTTGTACCTTACAGATGTTTTCTTTATTGCAATATACATGATTGCTAAACTTTGACGTTGTCTATGAGTTTACTATGTCTGAATAACCACTCTCTTCAGGATGATGACGTTAGTGACTTGCTGTATGCTATTTTTAGGCAATACGCAGATTCCGTGATTTTTAAATCCTCTTACTGCGGCTTGTAGTTTAAACAAAAACCTATAACCCACATGTTCGCTCACACTAAAGTATGCAATCTTAATTTATGACTTCCTGATCAGGGTACTCAGCTCGCAATGACTAATAATAAAAAAATTAAACTTTTTTTTTTCTCGTAGCAGACTGAACAAAACGGATGAGTCCTCCATTCAGAGTTTAAAAGTTATGTCGTACTTCATAGCTATACGTAATGCCAGACACATTCTTTTATCAGCTTACTAAACATAAAACTAAAGTTCATATTATCTTGCCATCTTTTATGATCATGCATTTAAAGTGCATGGCCAAATACACCACTTGATAACAAATGAAACAGGTAATCAAATCTATCTATCTATCTATCTATCTATCTATCTATCTATCTATCTATCTATCTAGACAATAGAAATGAAAGCGGCACAGCTAAATAAAAAAAAGCAAAGCAGTGTGCCAGTGGCTGTGGATGTGATACAATCCAATGAACATAAAATAAAAATAATTCCACGGCACTCTCAAAAAAATGTGCTTCAAAAAGTAGAGTTCTTTATTTCACCAGAGCGACGTTTCAGTCCTCTTACTGGGACTTGAGAAAAGAACACTACTTTTTGCAGCACTTTTTTTGGGAGTACCGTGGATTTATTTTTATCTATCTATCTATCTATCTATCTATCTATCTATCTATCTATCTATCTATCTATCTATCTATCATCTATCTTCACAAAAGACGAGGCATCACTATCCGTCAGAAAAGGAAAGATCTCCCTGTCTCTAAGCATTTTGCAGATGTCAGACACAAGGAGAAGGATCTTAAGTTTAGAATTATTGACCACGTCCCTCCTTTGAAGAAAGGTGGCAATAGGATATTGTTCCTTAAACGGCGTGAATTACAATGGATCTACTGTTTGCAGACAATAAAACCGAAAGGTCTTAACACTGAGTTCAAATGGGAGTTATTTGACAAATAGGTACTATATGGCTGGGCCTGGTTGGGTCCCTATCACTGACCTGGTATAGGTTAATGTAATAGTGATTAACATTGTTCAATATTTTGATCACACTAATGCATGTTTATTTCCCCCCCCCCTTTTTTTTTTTCTAGTGGGATGTCCTTTTTTGCTTGGTCCAGCTCTACCCGAGTGGTTCCGGTTATTTATTTCTTTGAATGATTTAATTCTCTTTTGACTTCTGACACCAGAGCATCAGCGTTGGAAATTTGGTCTGCATCATCATACTTCTTTTAGTATCTGCACACTTATATTAGATGTGCTAGGTGACACTTCATCGTAATTATCATTGGTGCAACCTTGCACCCAGGATTAGACACTGACTGTGCCTTTTTCTCTGGGTTGCATAATGGTGGGTAACAAGGGGTTCATTGTACGTGACTCCTGTCCCCCACTGCACCGTTCATGTTGATTTCTTTATATAGGTTGGGTTTTTCCCACTTTGTCATCAACCTATCTTGTCTACTGGCCTCTGCTTTTGGGTGGAAGAATGGTAGTGTAGGGCCTCCTGATGTGGATAACGTCGGGTGACCCAGCCAACATTTTTTGGCTATTACCTGTTGCGGTAAATGACGGCTGTTAAAAGCCCTACTCTAACAACTCAATGGCAAATATGGCCATTCTTGTTTTGCACCATAACTGCTAATTGTAGTACAGTTTGAGTTGATACATCCCCACTGACGCCCTGGATGCCTTTATTACTTATTTTATTTAATTATAGGTCCTTTTGTTTATATTGTTGCCTTAGTAACTGTTGGCAGCCACTCCGTTATATCTCCTCCGCCCGAGCAGGGTCATGTGACCCTCCTTCCTTATGCTGCGTTCTGGCGTGTCTCAAGTCACCGCGTTCTAGTAATGCAGGGTGCCATGATGTGATGTGCTACGCTGCAGACAGGGGAGGGTTGATGTTGTCATGCCCCTGCGCGTGCGCACTGAGGCAGGAGAGATGCCGACAAGCACATGTACCACTGGAACCACCAATGGTGAGCTGGACTTATTTAGTTAATTATTAATTAACTATAGACAGCTGAGTCTGTATTTTATTTTCTTTGCACTGGTCACTTTATTAATTTATCATGGTTTAAATCAATCATGTATGTAATCACCAAAGATGAGTTTAAGCTATACTTATATGATCACTGTATTATTATTGATTGATGCAGATGAATTATATTACACATTTGTTACGGTTTTGTTTGTATTATGCACTGTTTTTTGTTCTAATAATCATGTGGAGATCATAATTAATCATTAATCATGTGATGAATCACTAATTGGATAAAGGATATATATACCTTCACTTGTCACTATTACATTGCTTGACAAAGGCTTGTTTGGCTGAAACGTTAGCATTGGGAATAAACGGGTCCCCACCCATTTTCACATTTTGGAGGGCTGCCTCGTCTTTTGTGAAGATATTTCTCGTGGATAGTTGTACCATATATCCTTGAGGAGTTGCACCCGACTTCACCACATCTATCTATCTGTTTGTCTGTCTGTCTATCTATCTATATGTGTTGGATAAATAATATGATAACTTGGTTATTACAGATGTGGCAATACTAATTATCAATTTTTTTATTGACTATATTTCTTATAATAATAAAGCAGGAAATGGATTTTATTGTATTTATTTGTTTTTGCTTTTAGATTTTTTAACACTTGATTAAACTTTTTTTATGTCCCACTGGGGGGCATGAATTTCAATATTATATATCTGTCAGCATAATGTGGACAGGCAATATATTTATTTGTGCCCCTGGAAAGGCCTAATAAGTATACTAAGATGGCAGACATGGGTCTATTACTGTCATAACAGTGGATTGGCCAATGGAGTGAAAAAACCTCCTCCCTGGTTACTAGTATGGGAATTATGTCCAATTCCTAACCAATGCAGCTGAATGCCAGCTGTAATATGCAGCTGATACACACTGCCCATGGCTAAGCCCACTGCAGAACCACGTAAAGTGACTCTTCTTAACACTCTGGCAGCAGATATATACTGCATTCAAAAGTGCCACATTTTGCCAATCAGCACAGGCAATTCACTGGTTAAACCAGCCTGAGAATCAGCACATCATATTAAGGACATGTAGATCCAATCAATAGGGGCTGATTTACTGAAGTGCATACACTGGTTATGTTGGTCATCTCTTCCCATTCAAGTGGTGGGTTCCTGCTCACAGCTGTGTTTCTCCTGTCTACAGCTGTCGGCCACAACAAGAGGAAGAGGAAAAGAAAAGAAGACCTTCAATAGGCAGGATAGTTATGGATGAGAGATGCCACTTGGTTGTGAAGTCAGTGATGTGCTGCATACAGCCCCTCTGGTCAGTGTAGGTCTGGGACTTCATGAAAACAAGGAGAGAAGAACAAATACAAGGCTGTTGGTCTCACTACTGGGACACATACAGTAACTCTAGGAGTTAATTGATGAGGCCTTATTTGAAGGTTTACTTATTAAAGGGAACCTGTCATCAGCTTTATGCTGACTGTACTGAGGGCAGCATAAATTAGTGACAGAAATGCTGATTTCAGCGGTGTGTCTCTCTTGAGCTAAAAGTGAGTGGTTGCTGAGAACCAACATCACAAACATTGCATCCCAGGCCTTGAAAAGAGTCAAATCTACTGGAGAAGAGTCATGGTTATTCCTAATCTCCTGCTCTCCCCACCCATCTGCTGATGATTGGCAGTTCTCTCCTAGAGGGAAAGGGAGAAAACTAAGTAGAAGACTGTCAGTCATCAGCAGGTGGGCGGGGAGAGCAGGAATTCATGAATAACCAGGACTCTTCTCATGAAGATTTGACTCTTTTCCAGGCACAGTCTGCAATGTTTGTGATGTTGGTTCTCGGCAACCACTTACTTTTAACTTATAAATGACAGGCCGCTGAAATCAACTCACCTGTCTCTACTTTATTCTGCTGTTAGTATGGGTAGCATAAAGGTGATGACAGGTTCCCTTTAAAGGTTACTACATACATAACAGGACAGTTGTGTAACAGTCATTCTTTTTTTTTTTTTGTAATGTGTAGGGGCAGTGATACTGACCATTTTTATAATATACTTTGCAGGATAACAGGCCGAACTGGATGGACATATGTCTTTTTTCGGCCATTTAACAATGTTACTATGTTACTTTAATTAATGAAATTGTACATTTCTATTAGAAAAATAGCTCTAAAGCATAACTGTCTTCTGTTTACTTAACTGTGAGAGGTACATACCTTATGGGAATAAAAGGTTAAGGAACAAGAAAAAAACAATGTTCAAACAAAAAGAATCAACAACAAGTGGGTCACAATTGTGAAGTGGAACGAAATTTATTGGATCATTTAAACTTTTTTTGTAATAATAAAACTGAAAAGTTGGGCGTGCAAACTTATTCAGCCCATTTACTTTCAGTTCAGAAAACTCACTCCAGAAGTTCATTGAGGATCTCTGAATGATCCAATGTTGTCCTAAATGACTGATGAAGATAAATAGAATCCACCTGTTTGTAATCAAGTCTCCGTATAAATGCACCTGCTCTGTGATAGTCTCAGGGTTCTGTTTAACCCCTTAGTGACTGATGATGTACTATAAACGTCATGATGTGGTGTTAGTTACCGCATCATGACGTGCACAGTACGTCATGAGCTCCAAGTGTCACCACAAGTACACTTGCGGTGACACTTGCTTGTAAACAGGTGTCACGGACAGCAGAGCTGTCCAGGCACCCGGTAGGGGACCAATCACAGTGGTCCCTGCCTTAGAACCCCTGCGATTGGTCAGTCAGATTTGACTGACCTTTCGCAGAGTTCAGCAGCGCAGCCCCGATGTCCTTGAGGACATCGGGGCTGTGCTGCTATGTTGTAATATTTCAGGATGGCCGAGCGGAACCCCAAGCTACCGCCCACCCGCCACCCGCCGTCCTCTGCTGCCGCTGGTAAGTATTTGCCTCCCCCTTCCCCAGTTTATTCCCCCCAAGTTTCAGGATGGCGAGCGGTATTAGATTGTCAGCTGTAACATACAGCTGACAATCTAATGTAACGGCCGACATCGCTGCTGGCAGTGATGTCGGCCGTTTAACCCCTTCCATGCTGCGATCTGTAGGGACCACGGCATGGAAGGGGTTAACAGGCAGGAAGCTCCCTCCCTCCCCCATCAGCGCACCGATGGTGTGGCTAGAAGAGAGGGAGCTTCCTCCCCCTCCCATCGGGACGCTGCTTTGCTGTGGCAGCGTCCCGATGGTTACCATGGCAACCGGACGCCATCCGGCTTGCCATGTTATATCAAGCCTGACTAGGCTCCTGCTAAAGGAGCCTATCCATTTCACACAGCTGCGTGTAACCTTTCTGTGTGTCACAGTTCAGCACACTCACTCCAATCCGTATTTTCTGTCCAGGTGACACTTTCTGTACGTCACTGAATACAACCAAGTCTTTTGCTGCCTGTCACGTATATAGCTTGATCCCAAAAATCTCTGTGCGACATTTGTCTGGGTCGCAGTCTAAATAGCCACCGTTAACAGGGTGTGAGTTAGGTCTCCGATAGTTCCTGCACGTTACGTTCCCCAAAAAACAAAACTACAAAAAAAATATAGAAAACAAAATATATAAAAAAAATTAGTTTTTTTGTTGTTTTAGCTCAGTGATACAAATCCATTTCACACAGCTGCGTGTAACCTTTCTGTGTGTCACAGTTCAGCACACTCACTCCAATACGTATTTTCTGTCCAGGTGACACTTTCTGTACGTCACTTAATAAAACCAGACTGAACAAGTGTGTGGGTTTCAGTACACCAGGCCCGTTTATTTATTTTATATATATATATATATATATATATATATATATACATACAGAAAATGTTGAACCCCAGGGCTAATGGTCGTGGGCGTGGGCATTCAAATACTGCAGGGGGCAGAGGCCATGGTATTGGGCAGGGTGAGACAGTACCTGCTGATGAGGGAGCTGTGGAACGCCGCAGAGCTACACTCCCTACCTTCATGTCTCAACTTACAGAGACACGTGGTAGAGGACTGTTGAAACCACAACAGTGCGAACAGCTGATCTCGTGGATTGCGGACAATGCTTCAAGTAATTTGTCCACCAGTCAGTCTTCCACGCAGTCCACCCACGTTACCCAAGGAAGCACTCCTCTGGCTCCTCCACCTCAACCTCCTATCCCTGCATCACTCGCTGCCTCTGCTAGTCAACCCCCTGCATCATTCGCTGCCTCTGCTAGTCAACCCCCTGCCCAGGACCCCGGCACGAGCGCCTCCCGCCGGAAAACCACACCTTCGCCTCCACGATCCTCCACAGTGTCCACCAACGTGTCCCAGCGCAGCGTTCAGCTGTCTTTACAGCAGACGCTGGAGCACAAGAGGAAATACAGTTCCACCCACCCACATGCCCATGCCCTCAACGTCCACATCTCCAAATTGCTTAGCCTGGAGATGCTGCCCTATAGGCTGGTAGAGACCGAGGCCTTTCGCAATCTCATGGCGGTGGCTGCCCCTCGGTATTCGGTCCCCAGCCGCCACTATTTTTTCCGATGTACCGTCCCAGCCCTACACCAGCACGTGTCACAGAACGTCATCCGTGCCCTGACCAACGCTGTTTCTGAGAAGGTCCACCTAACCACGGACACGTGGACAAGTGCTGCCGGGCAGGGACACTATATCTCACTGACGGCACATTGGGTTAACTTGGTGGAGGCTGGGACCGAGAATGACCCTGGGGCCGCTCATGTACTGCCCACACCGAGGATTGCGGGGCCTACCTCTGTCACGGCCTCTCAGACGTACTATGCCTCCTCCTCATCCACCGAATTACCATCCGTGGGCACGGCGCCTTCAGTCGGTAGCTCTAGGCGCAGCAGCAGTGCCGTGGGTAAGCGCCAGAAGGGGGTGCTCAAACTGCTGAGCTTAGGTGACAAAAGGCACACTGCCCAAGAGCTGTTACAGGGCATCATGGCGCAGACCGATCTGTGGCTGGCACCGCTGAACCTTAAGCCAGGCATGGTTGTGTGTGACAACGGGCGTAACCTGGTGGCGGCTCTGCAACTCGGCAGATTGACACATGTGCCATGCCTGGCCCACGTGTTCAATCTCATAGTTCAGCGGTTCCTCAAGACATACCCCAATCTGTCTGATTTGCTCACCAAGGTGCGCCGCATCTGTGCGGATTTCCGCAAGTCGACCACAGATGCTGCCACTCTCAGGGCAGCGCAGTGCCGCCTACAACTGCCTGCTCACCGACTGTTGTGCGACGTGCCCACGAGATGGACTTCCACATTAAACATGTTATCCAGAGTTTACCAGCAGCGCAGAGCGATTGTAGACTGCCAGATGTCAACTTCCACCAGAACTGGTAGTCAGGTCAGTCAGATTCCTCAAGTCTACAATGAGGAGTGGACGTGGATGTCTGATATCTGCCAGGTGTTGAGCAACTTTGAGGAGTCAACACAGATGGTCAGCGGCGATGCCGCCATTATCAGCCTCACCATCCCGCTGCTTTGCCTGTTGAAAAACTCACTGCTCAGCATCAAGTCGGATGCTTTGCGCTTGTCACAAGAGACGGTGGAGGAAGATATGTCGCTTGATAGCCAGAGCACCCTCCGGTCTGTTTCTCAGCGCGTATCGGAGGAGGGGGATGAGGATGAGGAGGAAGAGGAGGAGAATGTCGGCGAGACAGTAGAGGGTACCAGTGCTCAGTCCTTAACTCTTGAGCGTGTATGGGCTGAAGAGGAGGACTTGGAGGAGGAGGAGGAGGAGGAGGAAATGGAGAGTCAGGCTAGTGAGGAGAGGGAATTCTTAAGTGTTGGGACTCTGGCGCACATGGCAGACTTCATGTTAGGCTGCCTATCCCGTGACCCTCGCGTTAGAAGAATTTTTTCAAACACCGATTACTGGGTGTTCACTCTCCTGGACCCATGGTACAAGCAGAACCTTTCCACTCTCATCCCTGCAGAGGAAAGGAGTATGAGAGTGAATAGATATCAACAGGCCCTGGTGCACAAGCTGAAACAATTCTTCCCATCTGACGCCGCTAGCGGCAGAGGGCATGGTTCTGTGGGCCAAGTAGCAGGGGAGAGGAGGCGAGCAGGCAGCTTGTCCAGCACTGGCAGGGGAACGCTCTCCAAGGCCTTTGCCACTTTTATGTCACCCCAGCAAGACACTGTTACCTGTCCCCAGTCTATGCAGAGTAGGGGGGAGCTGTACAGAAAGATGGTGAGGGAGTACCTAGCTGACCATACCAACGTCCTTAGCGATCACTCTGCTCCATACAACTACTGGGTTTCAAAGCTGGACATGTGGCCTGAACTGGCGCTGTAAGCCTTGGAGGTGCTGGCCTGCCCTGCCGCTAGCGTGCTGTCAGAGCGGGTATTCAGTGCAGCTGGTGGCGTCAACACCGATAAGCGTACACGCCTGTCAACTGACAGCGCTGACAGGCTGACGCTTATTAAAATGAACAAAGCCTGGATTTCACCGGAATTCAAATCTCCTCCGGGGGAAAGCAGCTAAAGATTTAAATAACTTATGTATCCGATTCCTCCTCTCTACTCCTCCTACTCCTCCTCCTCCATATCGTCTTTGCCTAACGCTGACCAAAAAAACGCCATTTTTCAGAGGTCCAACTGGCACTCTTTTACCACAATTTTTCAGGAGGTCCCCCTACAGGCCCTCTCTTCAAACAATTTTTCCAGAGGTCCACCTACAGGCCCTCTCTCCAAACAATTTTCCGGAGGTCCACCTACAGGCCCTCTCTCCAAACAATTTTTCCGGAGGTCCACCTACAGGCCCTCTCTCCACACAATTTTTCCAGAGGTCCACCTACAGGCCCTCTCTCCAAACAATTTTTCCGGAGGTCCACCTACAGGCCCTCTCTCCAAACAATTTTTCAGGAGGTCTACTTACAGGCCCTCTCTCCAAACAATTTTTCCAGAGGTCCACCTACAGGCCCTCTGTCCAAAAATTTTTTTCAGAGGTCCACCTACAGGCCCTCTCTCCAAACAATTTTTCCGGAGGTCCACCTACAGGCCCTCTCTCCAGTTCCAGTTTCCAGTTTTATTTGCGCAAACTGCGTAAATTTTTTTTTGGGATAGGTGTGAAAAATAATATTACCTGCGTATCTATATTGCCCAACATTGGATACGGTAGCAACAAGAAGACCAAACACATGCTGCCCACAGGGTTCCGCAAATTCCTGGTCCACAATGTCAAGGAGCTCGAGGTTCTGTTGATGAGCAACAAGTCCTTCTGTGCAGAAATCGCCGACAACGTCTCCATTTAAGAACCTAAAGACCATTGTGGAGAGAGCGGCACAGCTCGCCATCAAAGTGATGAACCCCAACACCAGACTGTGCAGCGAAGATAACGAATAAATATCTCTGTGGTTATTTTTGCTAAATAAAAGTTAAATAAACACAAAAAAAAATGATCTGTTCCTGTGCCTGATCCACCCAAGTTGAATCTGTCCCATCATGAGAAAGTCCCCCCAAGGAGTCCCCACTGTAACTTGCTTCCCATACAACTATCTCACCCCCCGACACCTGTGTCTCGCCATTGTCCACCACCTCCTCAGACAACACTGGTAAATCCCCACTGTAAGCACACGGAGACTGCAAAAGGTCTTGCGAATTGGGGCAGAGAATGTTCTGGGGTAGCACATCAGAGAAGGGGCGACTATGGGGTTCCAGGGAGTACGTGACCACATGCAATCTCCATCTAAAAAGTCATGCCACACTTGATCGAGCTCATAATTGACAATTGTACCAGTTGATGCTAAATTTTTAAGTTGGGGTCCTGCGTAGTCATTCTAACTACATCCGGCTGTTGTTACCACCACACACGCTAGCCCAGGGGGCACTCCTCTGGCTCTTCCAGCGAAACCTCCTTACCCCCCAGCCTTCCCCCCCACCTACAGGCCCTCTCTCCAAACAATTTACGTCTTTGTCCTATCTTTCTCTCTCTCCAAACTATTTTTCCGGATAGCTGCCATATACGGTATTAAACTGAGTAGTATACATAGAAGACATACCACACTTGATCAATCTCATAATTTATGACTGTACCGGTTGATGCTAAATTTTTAAGTTGGGGTCCTGCGTCGT
>ONZH01002018.1:0-54707 GCA_900303285.1 Rhinella marina
CAGTATATATGGATTGGAGCGAGTGTGCTGAACTGTGACACACAGAAAGGTTACACGCAGCTGAGTAAAATGGATTTGTATCACTGAGCTAAAACAACAAAAAAACTATTTTTTTTATATTCTGTTTTTTATATTTTTTTTAAAATTTTGTTTTTTGGGAACGTGACGTGCAGGAACTATCGGAGACCTAACTCACACCCTGTTAACGGTGGCTATTTAGACTGCGACCCAGACAAATGTCGCACAGAGAGTTTTTTCGATCAAGCTGTATACGTTATTGGTAGCAAATGACTGGGTTGTATTCTGTGACGTACAGAAAGTGTCACCTGGACAGTATATACGGATTGGAGCGAGTGTGCTGAACTGTGACACACAGAAAGGTTACACGCAGCTGAGTAAAATGGATTTGTATCACTGAGCTAAAACAACAAAAAAACTAATTTTTTTTATATAATTTTGTTTTTTATATTTTTTTTTTAGTTTAGTTTTTTGGGAACGTGACGTGCAGGAACTATCGGAGACCTAACTCACACCCTGTTAACGGTGGCTATTTAGACTGCGACCCAGACAAATGTCGCACAGAGAGTTTTTGGATCAAGCTGTATACGTTATTGGTAGCAAATGACTTGGTTGTATTCTGTGACGTACAGAAAGTGTCACCTGGACAGTATATACGGATGGAGCGAGTGTGCTGAACTGTGACACACAGAAAGGTTACACGCAGCTGAGTAAAATGGATTTGTATCACTGAGCTAAAACAACTAAAAAACTAATTTTTTTTTATATTTTGTTTTTTATATTTTTTTTAATTTTGTTTTTTTGGGAACGTGACGTGCAGGAACTATCGGAGACCTAACTCACACCCTGTTAACGGTGGCTATTTAGACTGCGACCCAGACAAATGTCGCACAGAGAGTTTTTCGGATCAAGCTGTATACGTTATTGGTAGCAAATGACTTGGTTGTATTCTGTGACGTACAGAAAGTGTCACCTGGACAGTATATACGGATTGGAGCGAGTGTGCTGAACTGTGACACACAGAAAGGTTACACGCAGCTGAGTAAAATGGATTTGTATCACTGAGCTAAAACAACAAAAAAACTATTTTTTTTATATATTTTGTTTTTTATATTTTTTTTTAGTTTAGTTTTTTTGGGAACGTGATGTGCAGGAACTATCGGAGACCTAACTCACACCCTGTTAACGGTGGCTATTTAGACTGCGACCCAGACAAATGTCGCACAGAGAGTTTTTGGATCAAGCTGTATACGTTATTGGTAGCAAATGACTTGGTTGTATTCTGTGACGTACAGAAAGTGTCACCTGGACAGTATATACGGATTGGAGCGAGTGTGCTGAACTGTGACACACAGAAAGGTTACACGCAGCTGAGTAAAATGGATTTGTATCACTGAGCTAAAACAACAAAAAAACTAATTTTTTTATATTTTGTTTTTTATATTTTTTTTTAGTTTGTTTTTTTGGGAACGTGACGTGCAGGAACTATCGGAGACCTAACTCACACCCTGTTAACGGTGGCTATTTAGACTGCGACCCAGACAAATGTCGCACAGAGATTTTTGGATCAAGCTGTATACGTTATTGGTAGCAAATGACTTGGTTGTATTCTGTGACGTACAGAAAGTGTCACCTGGACAGTATATACGGATTGGAGCGAGTGTGCTGAACTGTGACACACAGAAAGGTTACACGCAGCTGAGTAAAATGGATTTGTATCACTGAGCTAAAACAACAAAAAAACTATTTTTTTATATTTTTTTTATATTTTTTTAAATTTGTTTTTTGGGAACGTGACGTGCAGGAACTATCGGAGACCTAACTCACACCCTGTTAACGGTGGCTATTTAGACTGCGACCCAGACAAATGTCGCACAGAGAGTTTTTGGATCAAGCTGTATACGTTATTGGTAGCAAATGACTTGGTTGTATTCTGTGACGTACAGAAAGTGTCACCTGGACAGTATATACGGATTGGAGCGAGTGTGCTGAACTGTGACACACAGAAAGGTTACACGCAGCTGAGTAAAATGGATTTGTATCACTGAGCTAAAACAACAAAAAAACTAATTTTTTTTATATTTTGTTTTTATATTTTTTTTTAATTTTGTTTTTTTGGGAACGTGACGTGCAGGAACTATCGGAGACCTAACTCACACCCTGTTAACGGTGGCTATTTAGACTGCGACCCAGACAAATGTCGCACAGAGAGTTTTTTGGATCAAGCTGTATACGTTATTGGTAGCAAATGACTTGGTTGTATTCTGTGACGTACAGAAAGTGTCACCTGGACAGTATATACGGATTGGAGCGAGTGTGCTGAACTGTGACACACAGAAAGGTTACACGCAGCTGAGTAAAATGGATTTGTATCACTGAGCTAAAACAACAAAAAAACTAATTTTTTTTATATATTTTGTTTTTTATATTTTTTTTAATTTGTTTTTTTGGGAACGTGACGTGCAGGAACTATCGGAGACCTAACTCACACCCTGTTAACGGTGGCTATTTAGACTGCGACCCAGACAAATGTCGCACAGAGAGTTTTTTGGATCAAGCTGTATACGTTATTGGTAGCAAATGACTTGGTTGTATTCTGTGACGTACAGAAAGTGTCACCTGGACAGTATATACGGATTGGAGCGAGTGTGCTGAACTGTGACACACAGAAAGGTTACACGCAGCTGAGTAAAATGGATTTGTATCACTGAGCTAAAACAACAAAAAAACTAATTTTTTTATATTTTGTTTTTTATATTTTTTTTAATTTTGTTTTTTTGGGAACGTGACGTGCAGGAACTATCGGAGACCTAACTCACACCCTGTTAACGGTGGCTATTTAGACTGCGACCCAGACAAATGTCGCACAGAGAGTTTTTTGGATCAAGCTGTATACGTTATTGGTAGCAAATGACTTGGTTGTATTCTGTGACGTACAGAAAGTGTCACCTGGACAGTATATACGGATTGGAGCGAGTGTGCTGAACTGTGACACACAGAAAGGTTACACGCAGCTGAGTAAAATGGATTTGTATCACTGAGCTAAAACAACAAAAAAACTAATTTTTTATATATTTTGTTTTTTATATTTTTTTTATTTTGTTTTTTTGGGAACGTGACGTGCAGGAACTATCGGAGACCTAACTCACACCCTGTTAACGGTGGCTATTTAGACTGCGACCCAGACAAATGTCGCACAGAGAGTTTTTGGATCAAGCTGTATACGTTATTGGTAGCAAATGACTTGGTTGTATTCTGTGACGTACAGAAAGTGTCACCTGGACAGTATATACGGATTGGAGCGAGTGTGCTGAACTGTGACACACAGAAAGGTTACACGCAGCTGAGTAAAATGGATTTGTATCACTGAGCTAAAACAACAAAAAAACTAATTTTTTATATATTTTGTTTTTTATATTTTTTTTTAGTTTGTTTTTTGGGAACGTGACGTGCAGGAACTATCGGAGACCTAACTCACACCCTGTTAACGGTGGCTATTTAGACTGCGACCCAGACAAATGTCGCACAGAGAGTTTTTGGATCAAGCTGTATACGTTATTGGTAGCAAATGACTTGGTTGTATTCTGTGACGTACAGAAAGTGTCACCTGGACAGTATATACGGATTGGAGCGAGTGTGCTGAACTGTGACACACAGAAAGGTTACACGCAGCTGAGTAAAATGGATTTGTATCACTGAGCTAAAACAACAAAAAAACTAATTTTTTTATATTTTGTTTTTTATATTTTTTTTAATTTTGTTTTTTTGGGAACGTGACGTGCAGGAACTATCGGAGACCTAACTCACACCCTGTTAACGGTGGCTATTTAGACTGCGACCCAGACAAATGTCGCACAGAGAGTTTTTTGGATCAAGCTGTATACGTTATTGGTAGCAAATGACTTGGTTGTATTCTGTGACGTACAGAAAGTGTCACCTGGACAGTATATACGGATTGGAGCGAGTGTGCTGAACTGTGACACACAGAAAGGTTACACGCAGCTGAGTAAAATGGATTTGTATCACTGAGCTAAAACAACAAAAAAACTAATTTTTTTATATTTTGTTTTTATATTTTTTTTAGTTTAGTTTTTTTGGGAACGTGACGTGCAGGAACTATCGGAGACCTAACTCACACCCTGTTAACGGTGGCTATTTAGACTGCGACCCAGACAAATGTCGCACAGAGAGTTTTTGGATCAAGCTGTATACGTTATTGGTAGCAAATGACTTGGTTGTATTCTGTGACGTACAGAAAGTGTCACCTGGACAGTATATACGGATTGGAGCGAGTGTGCTGAACTGTGACACACAGAAAGGTTACACGCAGCTGAGTAAAATGGATTTGTATCACTGAGCTAAAACAACAAAAAAACTAATTTTTTTATATATTTTGTTTTTATATTTTTTTTTAATTTGTTTTTTTGGGAACGTGACGTGCAGGAACTATCGGAGACCTAACTCACACCCTGTTAACGGTGGCTATTTAGACTGCGACCCAGACAAATGTCGCACAGAGAGTTTTTGGATCAAGCTGTATACGTTATTGGTAGCAAATGACTTGGTTGTATTCTGTGACGTACAGAAAGTGTCACCTGGACAGTATATACGGATTGGAGCGAGTGTGCTGAACTGTGACACACAGAAAGGTTACACGCAGCTGAGTAAAATGGATTTGTATCACTGAGCTAAAACAACAAAAAAACTAATTTTTTTTATATTTTGTTTTTTATATTTTTTTTTAATTTTGTTTTTTTGGGAACGTGACGTGCAGGAACTATCGGAGACCTAACTCACACCCTGTTAACGGTGGCTATTTAGACTGCGACCCAGACAAATGTCGCACAGAGAGTTTTTTGGATCAAGCTGTATACGTTATTGGTAGCAAATGACTTGGTTGTATTCTGTGACGTACAGAAAGTGTCACCTGGACAGTATATACGGATTGGAGCGAGTGTGCTGAACTGTGACACACAGAAAGGTTACACGCAGCTGAGTAAAATGGATTTGTATCACTGAGCTAAAACAACAAAAAAACTAATTTTTTTATATTTTGTTTTTTATATTTTTTTTAGTTTGTTTTTTTGGGAACGTGACGTGCAGGAACTATCGGAGACCTAACTCACACCCTGTTAACGGTGGCTATTTAGACTGCGACCCAGACAAATGTCGCACAGAGAGTTTTTTGGATCAAGCTGTATACGTTATTGGTAGCAAATGACTTGGTTGTATTCTGTGACGTACAGAAAGTGTCACCTGGACAGTATATACGGATTGGAGCGAGTGTGCTGAACTGTGACACACAGAAAGGTTACACGCAGCTGAGTAAAATGGATTTGTATCACTGAGCTAAAACAACAAAAAACTAATTTTTTTTATATTTTGTTTTTTATATTTTTTTTAATTTTGTTTTTTGGGAACGTGACGTGCAGGAACTATCGGAGACCTAACTCACACCCTGTTAACGGTGGCTATTTAGACTGCGACCCAGACAAATGTCGCACAGAGAGTTTTTTGGATCAAGCTGTATACGTTATTGGTAGCAAATGACTTGGTTGTATTCTGTGACGTACAGAAAGTGTCACCTGGACAGTATATACGGATTGGAGCGAGTGTGCTGAACTGTGACACACAGAAAGGTTACACGCAGCTGAGTAAAATGGATTTGTATCACTGAGCTAAAACAACAAAAAAACTAATTTTTTTTATATTTTGTTTTTTATATTTTTTTTAGTTTGTTTTTTTGGGAACGTGACGTGCAGGAACTATCGGAGACCTAACTCACACCCTGTTAACGGTGGCTATTTAGACTGCGACCCAGACAAATGTCGCACAGAGAGTTTTTTGGATCAAGCTGTATACGTTATTGGTAGCAAATGACTTGGTTGTATTCTGTGACGTACAGAAAGTGTCACCTGGACAGTATATACGGATTGGAGCGAGTGTGCTGAACTGTGACACACAGAAAGGTTACACGCAGCTGAGTAAAATGGATTTGTATCACTGAGCTAAAACAACTAAAAAACTAATTTTTTTTTATATTTTGTTTTTTATATTTTTTTTTAATTTTGTTTTTTTGGGAACGTGACGTGCAGGAACTATCGGAGACCTAACTCACACCCTGTTAACGGTGGCTATTTAGACTGCGACCCAGACAAATGTCGCACAGAGAGTTTTTTGGATCAAGCTGTATACGTTATTGGTAGCAAATGACTTGGTTGTATTCTGTGACGTACAGAAAGTGTCACCTGGACAGTATATACGGATTGGAGCGAGTGTGCTGAACTGTGACACACAGAAAGGTTACACGCAGCTGAGTAAAATGGATTTGTATCACTGAGCTAAAACAACAAAAAAACTAATTTTTTTTATATTTTGTTTTTATATTTTTTTTTAAATTTTGTTTTTTTGGGAACGTGACGTGCAGGAACTATCGGAGACCTAACTCACACCCTGTTAACGGTGGCTATTTAGACTGCGACCCAGACAAATGTCGCACAGAGAGTTTTTGGATCAAGCTGTATACGTTATTGGTAGCAAATGACTTGGTTGTATTCTGTGACGTACAGAAAGTGTCACCTGGACAGTATATACGGATTGGAGCGAGTGTGCTGAACTGTGACACACAGAAAGGTTACACGCAGCTGAGTAAAATGGATTTGTATCACTGAGCTAAAACAACAAAAAAACTAATTTTTTTTATATTTTGTTTTTTATATTTTTTTTTAATTTGTTTTTTTGGGAACGTGACGTGCAGGAACTATCGGAGACCTAACTCACACCCTGTTAACGGTGGCTATTTAGACTGCGACCCAGACAAATGTCGCACAGAGATTTTTTGGATCAAGCTGTATACGTTATTGGTAGCAAATGACTTGGTTGTATTCTGTGACGTACAGAAAGTGTCACCTGGACAGTATATACGGATTGGAGCGAGTGTGCTGAACTGTGACACACAGAAAGGTTACACGCAGCTGAGTAAAATGGATTTGTATCACTGAGCTAAAACAACAAAAAAACTAATTTTTTTTATATTTGTTTTTTATATTTTTTTTAATTTTGTTTTTTTGGGAACGTGACGTGCAGGAACTATCGGAGACCTAACTCACACCCTGTTAACGGTGGCTATTTAGACTGCGACCCAGACAAATGTCGCACAGAGAGTTTTTTGGATCAAGCTGTATACGTTATTGGTAGCAAATGACTTGGTTGTATTCTGTGACGTACAGAAAGTGTCACCTGGACAGTATATACGGATTGGAGCGAGTGTGCTGAACTGTGACACACAGAAAGGTTACACGCAGCTGAGTAAAATGGATTTGTATCACTGAGCTAAAACAACAAAAAAACTAATTTTTTTTTATTTGTTTTTATATTTTTTTTTAGTTTAGTTTTTTTGGGAACGTGACGTGCAGGAACTATCGGAGACCTAACTCACACCCTGTTAACGGTGGCTATTTAGACTGCGACCCAGACAAATGTCGCACAGAGAGTTTTTTGGATCAAGCTGTATACGTTATTGGTAGCAAATGACTTGGTTGTATTCTGTGACGTACAGAAAGTGTCACCTGGACAGTATATACGGATTGGAGCGAGTGTGCTGAACTGTGACACACAGAAAGGTTACACGCAGCTGAGTAAAATGGATTTGTATCACTGAGCTAAAACAACAAAAAAACTAATTTTTTTTATATTTGTTTTTTATATTTTTTTTTAATTTTGTTTTTTGGGAACGTGACGTGCAGGAACTATCGGAGACCTAACTCACACCCTGTTAACGGTGGCTATTTAGACTGCGACCCAGACAAATGTCGCACAGAGAGTTTTTTGGATCAAGCTGTATACGTTATTGGTAGCAAATGACTGGGTTGTATTCTGTGACGTACAGAAAGTGTCACCTGGACAGTATATACGGATTGGAGCGAGTGTGCTGAACTGTGACACACAGAAAGGTTACACGCAGCTGAGTAAAATGGATTTGTATCACTGAGCTAAAACAACAAAAAAACTATTTTTTTATATATTTTGTTTTTTATATTTTTTTTTAATTTGTTTTTTTGGGAACGTGACGTGCAGGAACTATCGGAGACCTAACTCACACCCTGTTAACGGTGGCTATTTAGACTGCGACCCAGACAAATGTCGCACAGAGAGTTTTTGGATCAAGCTGTATACGTTATTGGTAGCAAATGACTTGGTTGTATTCTGTGACGTACAGAAAGTGTCACCTGGACAGTATATACGGATTGGAGCGAGTGTGCTGAACTGTGACACACAGAAAGGTTACACGCAGCTGAGTAAAATGGATTTGTATCACTGAGCTAAAACAACAAAAAAACTAATTTTTTTTATATTTTGTTTTTTATATTTTTTTTTAATTTGTTTTTTGGGAACGTGACGTGCAGGAACTATCGGAGACCTAACTCACACCCTGTTAACGGTGGCTATTTAGACTGCGACCCAGACAAATGTCGCACAGAGATTTTTTGGATCAAGCTGTATACGTTATTGGTAGCAAATGACTTGGTTGTATTCTGTGACGTACAGAAAGTGTCACCTGGACAGTATATACGGATTGGAGCGAGTGTGCTGAACTGTGACACACAGAAAGGTTACACGCAGCTGAGTAAAATGGATTTGTATCACTGAGCTAAAACAACAAAAAAACTATTTTTTTTATATTTTGTTTTTTATATTTTTTTTTAATTTTGTTTTTTTGGGAACGTGACGTGCAGGAACTATCGGAGACCTAACTCACACCCTGTTAACGGTGGCTATTTAGACTGCGACCCAGACAAATGTCGCACAGAGAGTTTTTTGGATCAAGCTGTATACGTTATTGGTAGCAAATGACTTGGTTGTATTCTGTGACGTACAGAAAGTGTCACCTGGACAGTATATACGGATTGGAGCGAGTGTGCTGAACTGTGACACACAGAAAGGTTACACGCAGCTGAGTAAAATGGATTTGTATCACTGAGCTAAAACAACAAAAAAATAATTTTTTTTTTTAATATTTTTTTTTAGTTTAGTTTTTTTGGGAACGTGACCTGCAGAAACTATCGTAGAGCTGACTGACACCCTGTTAACGGTGGCTATTTAGACTGCGACCCAGACAAATGTCGCACAGAGATTTTTAGGATCAAGCTGTATACGTTATTGGTAGCAAATGACTTGGTTGTATTCTGTGACGTACAGAAAGTGTCACCTGGACAGTATATATGGATTGGAGTGAGTGTGCTGAACTGTGACACACAGAATGGTTCCACACTGCTGTGTGCAATGGATTTGTATCACTGAGATATAACATAAAAAAAAGGGGGTTATATATGGCGATAGCTGCACTACTAGTGCCAGCCAGCCAGCCAAGCCAGGAGACCAAAAAAAAATGTCTTCTAGCCCTTAGAAGGGCTGTTGGGTTCTTTGTGGGTGATTCCTGCCTAACAGAGAACTAAATGCAGGCCCTAACACTGTCCCTGAAAGGCAGCAGCTCTATCCCTAACGACATCCAGACGGCATCTGAGCCGAGCACCGCGGCCAGTCACTAGTATATTCCAGGGTCACCTGATCAGGCCAGCCAACCCCTGCTATCGACATGTAAGGGCCCCACGTGATGCTGGGTGTACCGTAGAGTCTCCTGGCTTGTGATTGGCTGTGTTTATAGGCGCCAAAAAAGCACGATGCGGAAGTTGCCATTTCCTCGAGTATGGCGAGATACTCGTCCGAGCAGCGAGCACTTACGAGTACCCTAATACTCGAACGAGCACCAAGCTCGGACGAGAATGCTCGCTCACCTCTAGTGATAACTAAATGGCTCAGGGAACAAAACATAGAGATTTTGGGTCCATGGCCTGGAAACTCCCCAGATCTAAATCCCATTGAGAACTTGTGGTCAATCATCGAGACGGGTGGACAAACAAAAACCTACAAATTCTGACAAAATGCAAGCATTGATTGTGCAAGAATGGACTGCTATAAGTCAGGATTTGGTCCAGAAGTAGATTGAGAGCATGCCAGGGAGAATTGCAGAGGTCCTGAAGAAGAAGGGTCAACACTGCAAATATTGACTTGCTGCATTAACTCATTCTAACTGTCAATATCAACTTTTGTTACTCATAATATGATTGCAGTTATATTTCTGTATGTGATAAAAAACATCTGACAAACACACATAAAAAACAGAGGGCAGCAGATCATGTGAAAATATAATATTTGTGTCATTCCCAAAACTTTTGGCCATGACTGTAGATCGGGGTGACTCAATCAATGTCATTTACTTTGACTTCTCCAAAGCATTTAATAGTTAAATACATAAAAGGTCAGCATTAGTGATGATCGAGCACCCTGATGTTTCGGGTGCTCGGGTGCTCTGACTGAACACTAGGTGGTGCTCGAGTGCTCGGCCGAGCACCCGAGTATAATGGAAGTCAATGGGAGAAGACCAGGCACCCCCTGCTCGGATGAGGGGAGGGTGTCTGGTCCATAGGGAAATGTCAGAAAATGGTGGAAACACCACAGAAATGGTTAGGGGACAGGATGGGGAGGATGTCTGGATGCATCTTAGACACCGAAGTCGCTGCTATTAACGATGATGGCCGACTATTACGCCACTTTTACGAAATGACAAAAGTACCCCCCCAAAACCAAAGATAACATCGATTTTACAGGAAATATTGTTAGGAAACATAGATTTACTTGTACATTAAGCGCAAGTTCTGCCAAAAATTACACGGATGAAGCACTCCCATACAACCGGTATATCATATAAAGGAGGGCCTCATTCACATTGTGGTATAATTGTGGGACTCCGACACTCACAAAGCCTATGCACTAAGGGAAAGGGCTGCCAAAAATTACAAGGAACAGGCACTCCAATACCCCCTTTATTACACATAAAGGAGTGCATCAGACACACCCTTGAAAAATTATGATTGATGGCTTGCTGCTGACACGCAAAAACAATAGTGGTGACGTGCAGTTGCTGAGCTGACCGTGTAAAAAATTATGGGTGACATGCTGCTGCTGAGTTGACCGTCTAAAAAATTAAGGGTGACACACTGATGCCAATCAAACTGTCCCAAATTTAAAGAGGTTGTCCGGGTTCAGAGTTGAACCCGGTCATACCCTTATATTCACCCAGGCAGCCCACCTGAACAGGGCATCGGAGCATCTCATGCTCCGATGCCCTCCCTTGCCCTGGGCTGGATTGTGCAGGGCAAGGGCTCTTTTATTTACATAACACACTGCCGGATGGAGGCTTCCGCCCGGCAGTGAGTTCGGTGACGTTACTGGCTGTAATGGGCCGGCTGTAAAGCCCGCCCATCAGCGCTGGTGACGTCACCGGGCTCACTGCCGGGTGGAAGCCTCCTCCTGGCAGAGCCCAGTACGTCACCAGAACCGGGCTAAATGCCTTTGCACTGCGCTAATTAGTGCAGGGCAAAGGAGGGCATCGGAGCATAGGATGCTCCGATGCCCTGTTCAGGCGGGCTGCCTGGGTGAATTCAAAGGTATGTCCGGGTTCAGCTCTGAACCCGGACAACCCCTTTAAGGTTGACATGCTGCTGCCGAGCAGAACATCAAAAAAATGTACGTGTGACACACTGCTGCCGAGCAGAACATTAAAAAATTTACGGGTGACACGCTGCTGCCGATCAAACTGTCCCAAATTTAAGGGAGACATGTAGCAGAGCTGAGCGTGTTAAAAATTATTTTTGACATGCCACTTAGCTGAATGTCTGAAACATTATAAGTGACATGTAGCAGAGCTGAGCGTGTTAAAAATTATATTGGTCATGCTGCTTAGTTGACCGTCTGAAACATTATGTGTGACAAGTAGCAGAGCCGAGTGTGTAATACATTATGGTTGAGGGCCTGCTGGTGAGCTGAACGACTAAAAAATTATGGTGCAGACCCAGCTGGTTAGCTGAATGGCTAAAAAATTAGGGTGCAGGGCCAACTGGTGAGCCGACCGGCTAAAAAATTAGGGTGCAGGCCCAGCTGGTGGACTTCAAGGGCAGCCTAATAAGCAGTTTCATATGATGGAGGAAGAGGAGGAAGAGGACAAGAAGAGGAAGGGGTACATGATAATACAGTGTATTCAATACACCCTAAAAGCCAGATTTAAGGTTCCTTCATGTTAAGCCGCTTTCCTCTGGTGAAGTAGAGAAGTCAGGGGCAATCCAGGCCTTGTTCATTTTGATAAGCGTCAACCTGTCAGCATTGTCAGTTGACAGGCGGGTGCGCTTATCAGTAATTATGCCCCCAGCGGCACTAAATACCCGCTCAGACAAAATGCTGGCGGCAGGGCAGGCCAGCACCTCCAAGGCGTAGAGCGCCAGTTCGTGCCACGGAGGAAGGAGGAAGGAGGGAGGAAGGAGGATCAGGGTGAGGATGCAGTTGCCCAGACCCTTGGCTACTGAAACTGGACTTTGTGGAAGAGAGGGTGGTGCTTAACCGACTGGAAGCATTATCAGCTGAAATCCAATCCACTACCTGCTCGTACTGTTGTTGCGACAAGAGTTGTGTCTTGCGCCGCCCTGCAAACTGTGATATGAAACTTGGAATTGTGGATGACTTTGTCTCTTGGGCTCTGCCAGCAGGCACAGTTTCACCGCGTCCTGAGCCTTCGCCTCTGCGTTCACCATCAGCAGCACGCCCACTTCCCCGTCCCTTTCTGCTCGCCTTGCGGATATTGTATATTATATATGTAACTTGGTCACAACTACAGTAGTGCAGATTTTTATTAACAGTATGATCGGAAAAATTTTCTGAATGCGCAAACGTTATAAAGCAGCCGCAAATGAGGAACTGCGGCCTAAATTAACGGTATTAAATGTAACAACGGATGTCAGCTACATAGACTTTTGAACGGTTATAATACGCTGTGCACCTAGCGTTACTGACAGGGCACACTTGGGTTTTTTTTGCCACCAAAAAAAAAGCAGATGTATTTCACAATGGACTTTGGTCTTTTTGGGACAGAAACAATCTTTCTACCTACCCAAATCCTATCCCTATAGTTTAATTCCCTCCTTGGGCAAATTAAACTGCAGCAGCAAATGAGGAACTGCGGCCTAAATTAACGGTATTAAATGTAACAACGGATGTCAGCTACATAGACTTTTGAATTGTGGTAATACGCTGTGCACCTAGCGTTACTAACAGGACACACTTGTTTTTTTTTTTTTTGCCCCCCCCAAAAAAAAATGCAGACGTGTTTCACAATGGACTTTGGTCTTTTTGGAACAGAAACAATCTTTCTACCTACCCAAATCCTATCCCTATAGTTTATTTCCCTACTTGCTTAAATTAAACTGCAGACGCAAATGAGGAACTACGGCCTAAATTAACGGTATTAAATGTAACAACGGATGTCAGCTATATAGACTTTTGAACGGTTCTAATACGCTGGGCATCTAGTGTTACTGACAGGGCACACATGGGTTTTTTTTGCCACCAAAAAAATAATAAAAAATTGCCGAAAGATTTCTATAGAAATTCCTATAGAAATTCTATCCCTACACAAGTCCCTCCTTGCGCAAATGTTATACAGCAAGACGCAAAAGAAGTACAAGTATAGCAAGTATGTCAGGTATATAGTATACAGAGGGTATCCGACAGCATGCAGCAGCAGCACATGTGTCATTAATGGCAGGCCACCTAGTGCTATTTTCACCACCTTTAAACACCCCAAAAATAATAAAATATTGCTTTGTGCCAGATATAATAGCCCTTAAAAGGGCTTTTGGGTCTTTTTTGAGCGATTTCTATCCCTGTCTAGCGTACTTCTCTCCCTACAGTTTATGTCCCTCCTTGCTGCAGCAGCGCAGGTGGCGTTAATGGCAGGCCACCTAGCGCTATGTTCACCACCTTTAAAGTCCTCAAAAATAATAAAATATTGGTTTGTGCCAGATATAATAGCCCTTAAAAGGGCTTTTGGGTCTTTGTTGAGTGATTTATATCCCTGCCTAGCGTACTTCTGTCCCTACACTGTCTGTCACTGCTTGCAGCCGCTGTCCCTGGCACGGTATGCGCCGGTCACATGTCACCGGATGCTTTATAGCACCCAATGTGCGTTCCCGGCCATCCAATCAGTAATGTAATTACTGTAATGTAATGCCAGTAGCCAACATTACAGTGAATGCCAGCACCTCCCCACACGCTAATTGGTCCCAAGCACTGCCATGTTCGGCCAAATAGTGTATTCGGCCGAACATGTTCGCTTAACAATAGTTAGCATATAAAATGAGAATGCTTGGACTGGGGGAAACTGTATTTGGGTAAGTAACTGGCTTAGTGATAGAAAACAGAGGATGGTTATTAATGGTACACACTCAGAATGGGCCACCGTCACTAGTGGAGTACCATAGGGGTTAGTTTTGGGCCCTATTCTCTTCAATATTTTTATTAATGATCTTTTAAAGGGGTTGCACGGTAAAATTTTTACTGGCGATAATAAACTGTGTAAAGTAATTAACACAGAAGTGGACAGTACACTGCTACAGATGGATCTGGATAGTTTGGAGGCTTGGGCATAGAAGTGGCAGATGAGGTTTAACACTGACAAATGTAAGGTTATGCACATGGGAAGGAAAAATACATGTCAGTAGTACATACTAAATGGTAAAACACTGGGTAATACTGAAATGGAAAAGGACTAGAGATGAGCGAGCATGCTCGTCCGAGCTTGGTGCTCGTTCGAGTCGCTGCTCGGACGAGTATCTCGCCATGCTCGAGGAAATGGCATCTCCCGCATTTTGAATTTGTGGCGCCTATAAACTCAGCCAATCACAAGCCAGGAGACTCTGCGGTACACCCAGCATCACGTGGGGCCCTTACATGTCGATAGCAGGGGTTGGCTGGCCAGATCAGGTGACCCTGGAATATACTAGTGACTGCCCGCGGTGCTCGGCTCAGTCGCTGCCTGGATGTCGTTAGGGACAGATCTGCTGCGCTTCAGGGAGAGTGTTAGGGCCTGGATTTAGTTCTCTGTTAGGCAGGAGTGATATCAAAAGAACCCTTACAAGACACTTTTTTTTGTCTCTGGGCTGGCTGGCACTAGTAGTGCAGCTATCGCCATATATAACAATTTTTTTTTTTTATAGTGATACAAATCCATTTCATACAGCTGTGTGGAACCATTCTGTGTGTCACAGTTCAGCTGTCCACTCACCACAAACCACAATCTGTATTTTCTGTCCAGGTGACCTAAACTGTACGTCGCGTAATTAAAAAAGGTCTTTTGCTCTCACTGATACAGCTGCATTAGAAAAATCTGAGTGTGACATTTTTCTGGGCTGCAGTCAAAATAGCCACAGTCAGCAGGGGTGAGTTTGCTCTCTGATATTTTCTGCACTTCACGTTAAAAAAAAAAATAAATAAAAAAAATAGTTTTTTTTGTTGTTTTATCTCAGTGATACAAATCCATTTCATACAGCTGTGTGGAACCATTCTGTGTGCCACAGTTCAGCTGCCCACTCACCACAAACCACAATCCGCATTTTCTGTCCAGGTGACCCATTCTGTACGTCACGTAATTAAAAAAGGTCTTTTGCTCTCACTGATACAGCTACATTAGAAAAATCTCTGTGCGACATTTGTCTGGGTTGCAATTAAGCAGACCAAGTCTGCCTAATCTAATAGTTTCAGTGTAATTGCTCCATACTGCATGGTACGCAATAACATACGTAATTTTGCTCTAACTTATCCACCTATATACAAAGCACAATCCGTATTTTCTGTCCAGGTGACCTATACTGTACGTCACGTAATTAAAAAAGATCTTTTGCTCTCACTGATACAGCTACATTAGAAAAATCTCTGTGCGACATTTGTCTGGGTTGCAATTAAGCAGACCAAGTCTACCTAATCTAATAGTTTCCGTGTAATTGCTCCATACTGCACGGTACATAATAACATACGTAATTTAGCTCTAACTTATCCACCTATATACAAAGCACAATCCGTATATTCTGTCTAGGTGACACATTCTGTACGTCACGTAATTAAAAAAGGTCTTTTGCTCTCACTGATACAGCTACATTACAAAAATCTCTGTGCGACATTTGTCTGGGTTGCACTTAAGCAGACCAAGTCTGCCTAATCTAATAGTTTCCGTGTAATTGCTCCATACAGCACGGTACGTAATAACATATGTAATTTTGCTCCAACTTATCCACCTATATATTAACTTGTTCAGATTGAACAAGTTTGTAGGTTTCAGTACAGCAGGCCCATTTTTTTTTTGTACATATAATACACTTATATACAGAAAATGTTGAACCCCAAGGCTAAGGGTCGAGGACGAGGACGTGGGCGTGGGCATTCAATTACTGCAGGGGGCAGAGGCCGTGGTCCTGGGCAGGGTAAGACAGTACCTGCTGATGAGGGAGCAGGGGAACGGCGCAGAGTTACACTCCCTAGCTTCATGTCTCAACTTACAGGGACACGTGGTAGAGGACTGCTGAAACCACAACAGTGCGAACAGGTGATGTTGTGGATTGCGGACAATGCTTCAAGTAATTTGTCCACCAGTCAGTCTTCCACGCAGTCCACCCACGTTACCCAAGGGAGCACTCCTCTGGCTCCTCCACCTCAACCTCCTTCCCTCCCAGGAAAATTTGGAATGCGATCCGGCATACTCTGAGGAACTGTTTTCTGGACCCATCCCAGAGTCACAAACCACTTCTCAGGTTGCTGCTGACCTCTTTCCCGATGCCCAAGTTTTCCAACTGTCGTAGTCTGTGGGTGATGATGATGACATTGTTGACTTAGTGGAAGAAGTGTGTAAAGAGGTGTCGGACGATGAGGAGACACGGTTGTCAGACAGTGGTGAAGTTGTTGTCAGGGCAGGAAGTCCGAGGGGGGAGCAGACTGAGGAATCGGAGGATGACAAGGTGACTGACCCAAGCTGGGTTGATAAGTCGAGTGAAGACAGTGCTTCTGAGGCGAAGGAGAGTGCTGCACCAGAACAGGTTGGAAGAGGCTGGGGCATCAGCAGCAACTGTTTCACGTAGTGAAGCTCCCGTGGCGAGGCCTAGTGTGCAACCTGTGCCACACCAGGATCAGCAGGGGTGCCACCACTACTAACCTAACCACCACCAGCATGTGCAGGCATATGAGTGCTAAACACCCCACTCAATGGAACCAAGGCCATTCAACTCCTGCGGGTCCCACCACTGCTCCTTCCCCTGTGTCACTCGCTGCCTCTGCTAGTCAACCCCCTGCCCAGGACCCCGGCATGAGTGCCTCCCGCCGGAAAACTACACCTTCGCCTCCACAATCCTCCACAGCGTCCACCAATGTGTCCCTGCGCAGCGTTCAGCTGTCTTTACAGCAGACGCTGGAGCGCAAGAGGAAATACAGTTCCACCCACCCACATGCCCAAGCCCTCAACGTCCACATCTCCAAATTGCTGAGCCTGGAGATGCTGCCCTATAGACTGGTAGAGACCGAGGCCTTTCGCAATCTCATGGCGGTGGCTGCCCCTCGGTATTCGGTCCCCAGCCGCCACTATTTTTCCCGATGTGCCGTCCCATCCCTACACCAGCACGTGTCACAGAACATCATCCGTGCCCTGACCAACGCTGTTTCTGAGAAGGTCCACCTAACCACGGACACGTGGACAAGTGCTGCCGGGCAGGGACACTATATCTCACTGACGGCACATTGGGTTAACTTGGTGGAGCCTGGAACCGAGTCTGACCCTGGGGCCGCCCATGTACTGCCCACACCGAGGATTGCGGGGCCTACCTCAGTCACGGTCTCTCAGACGTACTATGCCTCCTCCTGACGACCCCTCCTCCACCTCCTCCTCCGAATTACCATCCGTGGGCACGGCGCATTCAGTCGGTAGCTCTAGGCGAAGCAGCAGCGCCGTGGGTAAGCGCCAGCAGGCGGTGCTCAAACTGCTGAGCTTAGGTGACAAAAGGCACACCGCCCAAGAGCTGTTACAGGGCATCACGGCACAGACCGATCTGTGGCTGGCACTGCTGAACCTCAAGCCAGGCATGGTTGTGTGTGACAACGGGCGTAACCTGGTGGCGGCTCTGCAACTCGGCAGACTGACACATGTGCCATGTCTGGCCCACGTGTTCAATCTCATAGTTCAGCGGTTCCTCAAGACATACCCCAATCTGTCTGATTTGCTCACCAAGGTGCGCGGCATCTGTGCGCATTTCCGCAAGTCGACCACAGATGCTGCCACTCTCAGGGCAGCACAGCGCCGCCTACAACTGCCCGCTCACCGACTGTTGTGCGACGTGCCCACAAGATGGAATTCGACATTAAACATGTTATCCAGAGTTTACCAGCAGTGCAGAGCGATTGTAGACTGCCAGATGTCAACTTCCACCAGAACTGGTAGTCAGGTCACTCAGATTCCTCAAGTCTACAATGAGGAGTGGACGTGGATGTCTGATATCTGCCAGGTGTTGAGCAAATTTGAGGAGTCAACACAGATGGTCAGCGGCGATGCCGCCATTATCAGCCTCACCATCCCGCTGCTTTGCCTGTTGAAAAACTCACTGCTCAGCATGAAGTCGGATGCTTTGCGCTTGTCACAAGAGACGGTGGAGGAAGATACGTCGCTTGATAGCCAGAGCACCCTCCGGTCTGTTTCTCAGCGCGTATCGGAGGAGGGGGATGAGGATGAGGAGGAAGAGGAGGAGAATGTCGGCGAGACAGTAGAGGGTACCAGTGCTCAGTCCTTCTTAACTCTTGAGCGTGTATGGGCTGAAGAGGAGGACTTGGAGGAGGAGGAGGAGGAGGAGGAAATGGAGAGTCAGGCCAGTGAGGAGAGGGAATTCTTGCGTGTTGGGACTCTGGCGCACATGGCAGACTTCATGTTAGGCTGCCTATCACGTGACCCTCGCGTTAGAAGCATTTTTTTCAAACACCGATTACTGTGTGTTCACTCTCCTAGACCCACGGTACAAGCAGAATCTTTCCACTCTCATCCCTGTAGAGGAAAGGAGTATGAGAGTGAATCAATATCAACAGGCCCTGGTGCACAAGCTGAAACAATCCTTCCCATCTGACGCCACTAGCTTCAGAGGGCGTGGTTCTGTGGGCCAAGTAGCGGGGGAGAGGAGGCGAGCAGGCAGCTTGTCCAGCACTGGCAGGGGAACGCTCTCCAAGGCCTTTGCCAGTTTTATGTCACCCCAGCAAGACACTGTCACCTGTCCCCAGTCTAGGCAGAGTAGGGGTGAGCTTTACAGAAAGATGGTGAGGGAGTACCTAGCTGACCATACCAACGTCCGGACTGATCACTCTGCTCCATACAACTACTGGGTTTCAAAGCTGGACACGTGGCCTGAACTGGCGCTGTATGCCTTGGAGGTGCTGGCCTGCCCTGCCGCTAGCGTGCTGTCAGAGCGGGTATTCAGTGCAGCTGGTGGCGTCATCACCGATAAGCGTACACGCCTGTCAACTGACAGCGCTGACAGGCTGACGCTTATTAAAATGAACAAAGCCTGGATTTCACCCGAATTCAAATCTCCTCCGGGGGAAAGCAGCTAAAGATTAACATTACTTATGTATCCGATTCCTCTTCTCTACTCCTCCTACTCCTCCTACTCCTCCTCCTCCTCCTCCATGTCGTCTTTGCCTAACACTGACCCAAATAACGCAATTTTTTAGAGGTCCAACTGGCACTCTTTTCCCACAATTTTTCCGGAGGGCCACCTACAGGCCCTCTCTCTAAACAATTTTTCCGGAGGTCCACCTACAGGCCCTCTCTCTAAACAATTTTTCCGGAGGGCCCCCTACAGGCCCTCTCTCTAAACAATTTTTCCGGAGGGCCCCCTACAGGCCCTCTCTCCAAACAATTTTTCTGGAGGTCCACCTACAGGCCCTCTCTCTAAACATTTTTTTCCGGAGGGCCTCCTACAGGCCCTCTCTCCAATCAATTTTTCCGAAGGGCCACATAATGCAACAGATGGGAATTGAACCCAGGTCAACTGCTTGGAAGCAGCTATGCTCACCACTTTACCACCAACAGCCACAGTAACTGATAAGAACAGATACTAAACTTGATGTAAGCCAACATTTCGACAATCGATAACCCGAAAAGGGTCCGCCGTCGAGCCCGGCGTTCGGCCACCCGTTTCTCAATGAGACAGCCTTCAGGCCCTCAACGTCCACATACAGGGCCACGCTAAATTTTTTATGTGCTCTACCTGCTACCGTCGTGTAGCTTGGTCACTCTGACCGAGTCTGACCCTGGGGCCGCTCATGTACTGCCCACTTGGAGGATTGCGGGGCCTACCTCGGTCACGGTTTCTCAGACTTTCTATGCCTCTTCCTCCAACCCCTCCTCCTCATCCTTCGAATTACCATCCGCGCTTCACCTCCTGCTACCTCAGTCTAACTCGGTCACTCTGTTGTCACCGCCATGCTGCGTCAGGCTAAATTTTTAGGTGGCTCACCTGCTACCTCATCTAACTTGGTCTCTTGTTGGTGTCACCGCCATGCTGTGTCAGGCTTATGCCTGCTTCGTGTGGCTGGGGATAGGAGAGCAGTGCCAGCATGGGCATGGGTGATGGACCTTTGTTGCACCTAGTTGGGTGCTTCCCTAACATGTGATGGGCATGTTCCTCGCCTTTCTTGGTCTGGGTGAGCACAATTGCAATGAGGGTCACCACCAGGCTGTTGCCCGAGAATTTGGGGTAATGGTGGGATTAGGCAGCCTCAGAGGCATCCATGCATGCTGCCCCTGCTGTTTCCTGTCCATTTCCGTGGTGTTTCCATCATTTTCTGAGGTTTCCAGGTTTTCACCCATCCTTCCCTAGGCAGAGCCTTGGTCCCCTGCAAAAATGCTCGAGTCTCCCATTGACTTCAATGGGGTTCGTTACTCGAAACGAGCACCCGAGCATTGGGAAAAGTTTTAGCATTTTAGTGCTCGCTCATCTCTAAAACGGACCTAGGAATTTTAGTTGATAGTATATTTAACTGTAGAAACCAGTGTCAGATAGCTGCTGCCAAGGCCAATAAGATAATGGGTTGCATCAATAGAGACATAAAATCCAGTGATGAGAACATAGTCCTGCCACTTTACAAATCACTAGTCAGACCACATATGGAGTACTATGTACAATCCTGGACTCCTGTGGACAAGTTAAACATAGCAAAGTAGGGCAACTAAAGTAATAACTGGAATGGATGGACTACAGTAACCAGAAAGAATGTCAAAATTAGGGTTATTTAGACTAGAAAAAAAGATGACTGAGGGAAGATCTAATAACTATGTATAAATATATCAGGGGTCAGTATAGAGATCTTTCCCATCATCTATTTATCCGCAGGATTGTGACGAGGGGACACATCTAGAGGAAAGAAGCTTTCTATACAAACATAGAAAGGATTATTTACGGTAAGAGGAGTGAGACTCAATTAAACTCTATCCCTGAGGAGATGGTGATGATGAATTCACTAAAAGAGTTCAAGAGGGGCCTGAATGTATTTCTTGAGTGTAATCTGTGTCTGAATGGTGGTCATTCACATTGGAGATCTGCTTTGAGGTCTAAATGGGGGTCTTATTTACATCAGGGCTCTGATCTGAGGTCTGATTTTGGGTCATTCATATTGGGGTCTGATCTGAGGTCTGAATGGGAGTCTTTTTCACATTGGGGTTCTGAGCTGAGTTCTGAATAGAATCTTATTAATACTGGGGTTTGATCTGTGGTCTGACTGAGGGTCTTATTAACATTGGAGGTCTGATTGGTGGCCTTATCTGAGGTCTAATGAATAATATATTTTTTTATTATTATCCTCTTAGGTGTGTCTTATGGGCAGGAGTGCCTTATAGGGTAAAAAATGTGATAATAAGAGTTACCGTTTATTTCTATATCTCCTGATCTTCCGAATAATAGGATATCATAGGGTTCAGTTTAAAGGGGTTTTCTGGTACTTTTATATTGATGGCTTATTCTCAGGTCTGACACACCTCTTCGCTGCTTCAAAGTAGTTCTGAAACAGGGAAAAACTGATCATGGGGGTGTGGGATGTTAATGACCTATCTTGAGAAACGGTTATTAATAAATAATAATAATAATAATAATAATAATACAAAATAATGGACAGAATCTTTAAGTCTTGCATGGTAAATGTGTTCACATAATGTTCTGCCATTACTTTAATACAGTGTAAAGATTGCATGTTTTTATTTTACTTTGTTTTCTTTGAATAGTTGCACCTCAGATGAACTATTCATGCACGTTCTGGAAAAAAAAATGGAAAACCTTATTAAACAAAGAAAATCCCTCCACCTAAAAGAAAATGAAAAATAAAATTAATTATTCTGTCACTGAGAATGTTTAATGCCATTTGAAACATAAGCCTTTAGATCCTTAAGGTGTTGAACAATAGTCAAACAGCAGTACACCCCCCATTCCATATAAACTGTAAATCTATCCGCAAATCAGCATAGCTAAGAAACAGCTGAATAGTATCTTGTACTATTAGCTAGAAGATCACCATGCAAAAATTTATATTTGCTGGTGACATTTGTTTTAGGGTAAAATGCTCTTTAAATATATCATTTATAGAGATGAGCGAGCATACTCGTCCGAGCTTGGTGCTCGTTCGAGTATTACGGTACTTCCGCATCGTGCATTTTTGGCGCCTAAAAACTCAGCCAATCACAAGCCAGGAGACTCTGCGGTACACCCAGCATCACGAGCATTGGGAAACGAGCACCCGAGCATTGGGAAAAGTTTGTCTCGAATAACGAGCACCCGAGCATTTTAGTGCTCGCTCATCTCTAGCCATATATAACCCCTTTTTTTTTATTGTTATATCTCAGTGATACAAATCCATTTAACACAGCAGTGTGGAACCATTCTGTGTGTCACAGTTCAGTACACTCACTACAATCCGTATTTTCTGTCCAGGTGACACTTTCTGTACGTCACTTAATCCAACCGGGTCTTTTGCTCTCATGTATATAGCTTGATCCCAAAAATCTCTGTGCGACATTTGTCTGGGTCGCAGTCAAAATAGCCACCGTCAGCAGGGTGTGAGTTAGCTCTACGATAGTTTCTGCACGTCACGTTCCAAAAAAAACAAAACTAAAAAAAATATATATATATAAAAAAAATATATAAAAAAATTAGTTTTTTTGTTGTTTTAGCTCAGTGATACAAATCCATTTCACACAGCAGTGTGGAACCATTCTGTGTGTCACAGTTCAGTACACTCACTACAATCCGTATTTTCTGTCCAGGTGACAATTTCTGTACGTCACTTAATCCAACCGGGTCTTTTGCTCTCACGTATATAGCTTTATCAGAAAAATCTCTGTGCGACATTTGTCTGTGTTGCAGTCAAAATAGCCACCGTCGGCAGGGTGTGAGTTAGCTCTACGATAGTTTCTGCACGTTATGTTCCAAAAAAACAAAACTAAAAAAAAAATATATAAAAAAATAGTTTTTTTGTTGTTTTAGCTCAGTGATACAAATCCATTTCACACAGCAGCGTGGAACCATTCTGTGTGTCACAGTACAGTACACTCACTACAATCCGTATTTTCTGTCCAGGTGACAGTTTCTGTACGTCACTTAATTAAACCAGACTGAACAAGTTTGTGGGTTTCAGTACAGCAGGCCCATTTATCTTTTATTTTTTATATAATACACTTATATAAAGAAAATGTTGAACCCCAGGGCTAAGGGTCGAGGACGAGGGCGTGGGTGTGGGCATTCAATTACTGCAGGGGGCAGAGGCCGTGGTCCTGGGCAGGGTGAGACAGTACCTGCTGATGAGGGAGCAGGGGAACGCGCAGAGCTACACTCCCTAGCTTCATGTCTCAACTTACAGGGACACGTGGTAGAGGACTGTTGAAACCACAACAGTGCGAACAGCTGATGTGGTGGATTGTGGACAATGATTCAAGTAATTTGTCCACCAGTCAGTCTTCCACGCAGTCCACCCACGTTACTCAAGGGAGCACTCCTCTGGCTCCTCCACCTCAACCTCCTTCCCCCCAGTCTGCCCCCTCCCAGGAAAATTTGGAATGCGATCCGGCATACTCTCAGGAACTGTTTTCTGGACCCTTCCCAGAGTCACAAACCACTTCTCAGGTTGCTGCTGACCTCGTTCCCGATGCCCAAGTTTTCCAACTGTCGCAGTCTGTGGGTGATGATGATGATGATGACAATGTTGACTTAGTGGAAGAAGTTTGTAAAGAGGTGTCGGACGATGAAGAGACACGGTTGTCAGACAGTGGTGAAGTTGTTGTCAGGGCAGGAAGTCCGAGGGGGGAGCAGACTGAGGAATCGGAGGATGACGAGGTGACTGACCCAAGCTGGGTTGATAAGCCGAGTGAAGACAGTGCTTCTGAGGCAGAGGCGAGTGCTGCACCAGAACAGGTTGGAAGAGGCAGTGGTGTGGCCAGAGGGAGAAGCAGGGCCAGAGCTGGTGCATCAGCAGCAACTGTTTCACATAGTGAAGCTCCCGTGGAGAGGCCTAGATGTTTGCAAGTCTGGAGGTTCTTTAAAGAAAGTGAGGATGACCGACGGACTGTGGTGTGCAACCTGTGCCACACCAGGATCAGCAGGAGTGCCACCACTACTAGCCTAACCACCACCAGCATGCGCAGGCATATGAGTGCTAAACATCCCACTCAATGGAACCAAGGCCATTCACTACCTCCTGCGGGTCACACCACTGCTACTTCCCCTGTGTCACTCTCTGCCTCTGCTAGTCAACCCCCTGCCCAGGACCCCGGCACGAGCGCCTCCCGCCGGAAAACCACACCTTTGCCTCCATGATCCTCCACAGTGTCCACCAATGTGTCCCAGCGCAGCGTTCAGCTGTCTTTACAGCAGACGCTGGAGCGCAAGAGGAAATACAGTTCCACCCACCCACATGCCCAAGCCCTCAACGTCCACATCTCCAAATTGCTGAGCCTGGAGATGCTGCCCTATAGGCTGGTAGAGACCGAAGCCTTTCGCAATCTCATGGCGGTGGCTGCCCCTCGGTATTCGGTCCCCAGCCGCCACCATTTTTCCCGATGTGCCGTCCCAGCCCTACACCAGCACGTGTCAGAGAACATCATCCGTGCCCTGACCAACGCTGTTTCTGAGAAGGTCCACCTAACCACGGACACGTGGACAAGTGCTGCCAGGCAGGGACACTATATCTCACTGACGGCACATTGGGTTAACTTGGTGGAGACTGACCCTGGGGCCGCTCATGTACTGCCCACACCGAGGATTGCGGGGCCTACCTCGGTCACGGTCTCTCAGACGTACTATGCCTCCTCCTCCGACCCCTCCTCCTCCTCCACCTCCTTCGAATTACCATCCGTGGGCACGGCGCCTTCAGTTGGTAGCTCTAGGTAGTTGGTCGGCACTCCTTATCGGTTCTGGTGCTCTGTGGTACAACACTTGTGCAATTTTAAGAAAAAACCACGGCACTCAAAAGTTCAGTAGTAATATAGTAGTGCATTTATTCCATCCATAGTTATATTAACATTCTTATTTGGCCAAGTCACAGGTCCAAGTGACTTTCTACATATACCACATACGGAATACAGAATCCGTGATTGGGAACGCGAGTCCAAGAAATTGGTCTCAGCAGAATTACATTCAACCACACTTGCAGAGTATTTCAGAAACAACAGGATCCCTCGAGGTCTAAGGGTCCATCTAAGACCGACCTTATTTCCGAATAACCAAGAATACTGCAAGAAATTTGAAACCATCTTAAACAAATGCTCATTGGACATCATAGTCCTAAGCATTGAATACCTTCAAAAAGCCATCACAGAGTCTAAAGAAAAATTAACTAACATAGAAGACCAATTTACAGCATCTACTTCATCAACAGAATGGTCAGAATTAAAAAAGAAAACCGAAAAGATTCTGGAAGACCACAAGAAGTATCTGGAGAACACGAAGCGTACAAAATTCATCAGAGATACAGAGGATTACCAACTAAACAGGGTTTATCGATGGCAGTGGCAAGACTCATCAGCTATATTTGGATCCTCTACCTATATGGATTATGGTTCTTCATCCTCCGGCAGCGAAAGATCCTCCTATCAACGTACACAACGTTTTTTTCCCAGACGAGGCCCACGCCCAAGAAGAAGAGGAAACACACGAGGAGAGGCAGGAGGTCACATCGAATCCAACCAAGGGGGAATACAGACTCGATCCCAGGTAGGGACTTAGTAGTCAACATTTCCTCTAGAACCTTGTCACCAGCAGAAACTAATGTACTATCCAAGGGCTTGTCATTTTGCCCATACACTAACCTGCACCATTTTACAGTAGAACAAGAACTACATAGATTCTATAGATCGTTACGCCTTAAAGCACACTTTGCCTCAACAACAGATACCCCCCCTAATTTGTCTAGTCCACCACCGCTTACTAACATTCTGTCCATACATCAATTAGGCTTGAGGAACAAGAGTAACTTTATGCCTCCCAAACACTATCATGGTGTAGAGGACTTTATTGAAATAATTGATCGAGAGATCCATAAGAGCATACAAGCCCTTAAAAGAGGAGAATTCCACACCCCAATAAATCTCCCAGTAGAAGAACGCATAGCATTAAACACGTTAAAAGCTGATAAAACAATAACAATTAAACCGGCTGATAAAGGCGGTGCCGTTGTTGTTATGGACACTTCATTCTACATTCAAGAAATCAGACGCCAACTAGCAGATACCACAACTTATCAACGTGTACATTACAATCCAATATTCTCCCTGAAGAAAGACATCGATAGACTATTAGAGCTACATCTTAATATGGGTACCATCGATAAAACCACTTACACCTTCCTGTCAAAAGAAAATCCCATAACACCGGTCATATACACACTACCCAAGATTCATAAAAACTTATCGCAACCACCAGGTAGACCTATAGTAGCATCTACTGAATCCATTCTCTCTCCATTGTCTATCCTCTTACAAAAAATCCTAACCCCTTTCATTAAAAAAACACGCTCTTTCCTGTTGGATACATCACATTTTCTGTCAATCATCGCCGAAATACATGATTTATCACCAGATAGTAGGCTAGTAACACTGGATGTCAACAGCTTATACACTTCTATTTCACACTCGAAAGGCATACATGCGGTCTCAACTCTCCTCCAATCCTCAGAGTATTCACCCCAAGCTCAGTCATTTTGCATCCAATTACCACATCTGGTTCTTGAGCGCAACTACTTTTTGTTTGGGGATGACTACTATATGCAGAAGAAGGGTACCGCAATGGGGGCGAACGTAGCGCCCCCTTGTGCCAATGCCTTTATGGCACAATTTGAAGAAGACAATGTGTATCCAAATAATCTTTTTCAAACATATGCTGTGGCCTGGCATCGTTTCATCGATGAAATTTTTTGTGTTTGGAAGAGTGATCAAAACTCCCTTGAAGAATTCTATTCATACCTGAACAGTATTGACCCAGATTTACAATTCACCATCCATACCGATCAGACTAGCATCAGCTTCCTAGACACTATAGTCATTAAAACATCAACAGGCACGTTAACCACAGACTTATACAATAAACCAACCGATAGAAATACTCTTCTATTATATTCAAGTTGCCATCCCAGGAATACAAAAGACTCACTGCCCCGTTCACAGTTCCACCGAGTCACAAGAATAGTCAAAGATCCTGAACTCCGCCTTACACGCCTCAATGAAATGTCTGACAAATTTCACAACAGGGGATATCCAACCACTCTCCTTGAAAGAGAACGCAACTACTTACTTTCTACACCTTCTCCAAAACAAAAAACAGACAATACTTTTCCTCGGATACCCCTAGTAATGACATACCACCCATTCATTCCCAAAATCCGCTCCATTATTCAGAAACATTGGCCCATTTTACAACAATCATATCCTACGATTCCAGAATTTACAAAACCCATACAGATGTGCTACAAGAGGACACGTAATCTAAAAGACCAGTTGGTAAAGGCGGACAGTGGTTCACTACGGCCATCCATCAGACAAACAACGCTAGCCCCACAAAGAATGGGGACATACCCCTGCCTCAATTGTGCACAGTGCTCTAATGTTATTAAGGGAAATAGGATAGTGCACCCACACTCTGGCAAGGTTTATTACGCAAAAGCCTTCTTTACTTGCTCATCATCTTACGTTGTTTACCTTATACGTTGCCCATGCGGTCTCGCATACGTTGGGGAAACCACCCAATGTGTGCGAGACCGCATCTGTAAGCACAAATCCGATATACGATGTAAAAGAACCGAACTCCCTGTCCCACACCACTTTCATTCTGCCAACCATCAGATTAGTCAGCTTAAATTTCAAATCTTGGAACAAATTCCTCCGGCCCGGAGAGGCGGCAACAGAACAGCCCGACTTAAGGAACGCGAATCTTTCTGGATTTTTGAACTGGGGACCCTGGCACCGCGGGGACTGAACAGGGACTTTGACTTCTGTATCCATTAATTATGATCATCTTATTTTTCTTTGCCATGTATGTCATATATGATTACTAATGGTATTATCTTCTTCTTTGCAGACAAAATGAACCATTCACCTACAGGTAGTATATAGCTATTAGTGTTAAGACTCACACATACTAATATAATTTAGTATTAGATTGATTTCTTACAACCACTAACCTCTCAATGTGCTATATATATGCCTTAAACATGTACATTATTATTTGTTATACTTATGGTCATATATGTACTAACATGCATAACCTTATTTCCATGTCCAACAACTCATTTATCCTTCAACGTTAGTTGCGCTATAATATAACTACTATGTGTTCTTTCAATATCGGCATCTGCCCACAGTACTTTCAACCTCCTCAAGTATTCAGCGCATGCGCCTGCCAGTAATCTTGACAGCGCATGCGCCGGCCATGGCATACGACGCCGTGCTTCCCCGGCGTTTATAGACTTCCGCCCTCAATACTCTCAGCCTCTAGATACACTTCACGCATGTGCTTGCCAGTAGCTATGGCAGAGCATGCGCCGATCATGGCGGGGGACGCCACGCCTTCCCGGCACGCGGTGATCTCCATCATTTAAACCACAGTGGGTCTTCCTGGACGGTGCACCACTAACCAACAGGTGACCATCCTCCATACTCCCTCTCTTCAACATGCAAAGGTATGATCTAACCCACTGACCACCAATGTTTTATATATTGTTTACTCTTGTTCATTGGACCCCGGCGATGCCCTATATTTGGTATGGTATTTATACCAATATTCAGATACATGCCTGATATGATATTGACTACCAATGTATATATGTATATACCTTTCTCATTGTAAATAGCTATATGCTGGCATTTCCAATCTACGCGTCTATACTAATTTTGTACTAAAATATATGCTAGATAAAGAAGTTTATAGAACGCTATGACTTTAATATGCATTGCATTAATATTTGCATACATCTTATTTTCAGATATATCCCTATTTCTTTGAGATATTTCTTTGAGATAGTGCTCATCAAAACTCCACATCGGGAGCCTAATTCTCTGCATACCCATGATATGGACTATAATGTGACCTTCATTGTTGTTTTTTCACTATATACTCACCTTATACTTTATATCATATCCTTATTATATTGACAGGCCGTGAACAAGGTCAGGTTATGACCGAAACGTTGGCCAAATAAGAATGTTAATATAACTATGGATGGAATAAATGCACTACTATATTACTACTGAACTTTTGAGTGCCGTGGTTTTTTCTTAAAATTGCACAAGTGTTGTACCACAGAGCACCAGAACCGATAAGGAGTGCCGACCAACTACCTAGAGCTACCAACTGAAGGCATAAGGTAGCTCTAGGCACAGCATCAGTTCCGTGGGTAAGCGCCAGCAGGCGGTGCTCAAACTGCTAAGCTTAGGTGACAAAAGGCACACCGCCCAAGAGCTGTTACAGGGCATCACGGCGCAGACCGATCTGTGGCTGGCACTGCTGAACCTCAAGCCAGGCATGGTTGTGTGTGACGGGTGTAACCTGGTGGCGGCTCTGCAACTCGGCAGACACATGTGCCATGCCTGGCCCACGTGTTCAATCTAATAGTTCAGCGGTTCCTCAAGACATACCCCAATCTGTCTGATTTGCTCACCAAGGTGCGCCGCATCTGTGCGCATTTCCACAAGTCGACCACAGATGCTGCCACTCTCAGGGCAGCGCCGCCTACAACTGCCCGCTCACCGACTGTTGTGCGACGTGCCCACGAGATGGAATTCGACATTAAACATGTTATCCAGAGTTTACCAGCAGCGCAGAGCGATTGTAGACTGCCAGATGTCAACTTCCACCAGAACTGGTAGTCAGGTCAGTCAGATTCCTCAAGTCTACAATGAGGAGTGGACGTGGATGTCTGATATCTGCCAGGTGTTGAGCAAATTTGAGGAGTCAACACAGATGGTCAGCGGCGATGCCGCCATTATCAGCCTCACCATCCCGCTGCTTTGCCTGTTGAAAAACTCACTGCTCAGCATGAAGTCGGATGCTTTGCGCTTGTCACAAGAGACGGTGGAGGAAGATACGTCGCTTGCTAGCCAGAGCACCCTCCGGTCTGTTTCTCAGCGCGTATCGGAGGAGGGGGATGAGGATGAGGAAGAAGAGGAGGAGAATGTCGGCGAGACAGAAGAGGGTACCAGTGCTCAGTCCTTAACTCTTGAGCGTGTATGGGCTGAAGAGCTCTGGCGCACATGGCAGACTTCATGTTAGGCTGCCTATCCTGTGACCCTCGTGTTAGAAGCATTTTTTCAAACACCGATTACTGGGTGTTCACTCTCCTGGACCCACGGTACAAGCAGAACCTTTCCACTCTCATCCCTGCAGAGGAAAGGAGTATGAGAGTGAATAGATATCAACAGGCTCTGGTGCACAAGCTGAAACAATCCTTCCCATCTGATGCCGCTAGCGGCAGAGGGCATGGTTCTGTGGGCCAAGTAGCAGGGGAGAGTAGGCAAGCAGGCAGCTTGTCCAGCACTGGCAGGGGAGCGCTCTCCAAAGCCTTTGCCAGTTTTATGTCACCCCAGCAAGACACTGTCACCTGTCCCCAGTCTAGGCAGAGTAGGGGGGAGCTGTAAAGAAAGATGGTGAGGGAGTACCTAGCTGACCATACCAATGTCCGTAGCGATCACTCTGCTCCATACAACTACTGGGTTTCAAAGCTGGACACGTGGCCTGAACTGGCACTTTATGCCTTGGAGGTGCTGGCCTGCCCTGCCGCTAGCGTGCTGTCAGAGCGGGTATTCAGTGCAGCTGGTTGCGTCATCACCGATAAGCGTACACGCCTGTCAACTGACAGCGCTGACAGGCTGATGCTTATTAAAATGAACAAAGCCTGGATTTCACCCGAATTCAAATCTCCTCTGGGGGAAAGCAGCTAAAGATTAACATTACTTATGTATCCGATTCCTCTACTCTACTCCTCCTCCATGTCGTCTTTGCCTAACGCTGACCAAAAAAACGCCATATTTTAGAGGTCCAACTGACACTCTTTTACCACAATTTTTCAGGAGGGCCCCCTACAGGCCCTCTCTCCAAACAATTTTTCCGGAGGTCCACCTACAGGCCCTCTCTCCAAACAATTTTTCCGGAGGTCCACCTACAGACCCTCTCTCCAAACTATTTTTCCGGAGGTCCACCTACAGGCCCTCTCTCCAAACAATTTTTCCGGAGGTCCACCTACAGGCCCTCTCTCCAAACACTTTTTCCTATCTTTCTCTCTCTCCAAACTATTTTTCCGGATAGCTGCCATATATGGTATTAAACACCTGTGTCTCGCCATTGTCCACCACCTCCTCAGACAACACTGGTAAATCCCCACTGTCAAAACACGGAGACTGCAAAAGGTCTTGCGAATTGGGGCAGAGAATGTTCTGGGGTAGCACATCAGAGAAGGGGTGACTATGGGGTTCCAGGGAGTACGTGACCACATGCAATCTCCATCTAAAAAGTCATACTGAGGCTCACCACCATGCTTTACACTTCAATCTTATTACTGAGGCTCACCACCATACTTTACACTGCAATCTTATTGAAAGACAGACAATCAGGGGTTCACCGCCAGGTTGTCAGGCAGCATTTTTAAGTGGGTCACCATTACCGTGTCCCTGAAAATTGGCGGTGATGGACCTTCGTTGCACCTAGTTGGGTGCTTCCCTAACATGTGATGGGCATGTGCCTCGCCTTTCTTTGTCTGGGTGAGCACAATTGCCATGAGGGTAACCACCAGGCTGTTGCCTGAGAATTTGGGGTAATGGTGGGATTAGGCAGCCTCAGAGGCATCCATTCATGCTGCCCCTGCTGTTTCCTGTCCATTTCCGTGGTGTTTCCATCATTTTCTGAGGTTTCCAGGTTTTCACCCATCCTTCCCTAGGCAGAGCCTTGGTCCCCTGCAAAAAATGCTCGAGTCTCCCATTGACTTCAATGGGGTTCGTTATTCGAAACGAGCACCCGAGCATCGGGAGAAGTTCGACTCGAATAACGAGCACCCGAGCATTTTTGTGCTCGCTCATCTCTAATCATTTATCAAGAATTATTCTGCATCTGATCTTTTCTTGTAATCTGGGTGAGTGCTTTTATAGCTTGTTCTATTTGCAGTGTTCTATTGTACTTATATTATAATTCCTCTCTGTCAGATTTGACTTGATATTTCTAGTGCTGACTAAAAAAGGAAATAATTGGGCTCATATATATGCACCATTAATACGGAGATTATTTCAAAACATTTTGATTAGTGTTTACCTTTGCTTCAAAAGAGTCATTTAGCTAATTTTAATGTCAATTTAATCTTCAAACAGAGTAGTTCAATGTACTTTGCATTAATGAGTTTTAAATCCAAAATGAAAATTGGTCCACTAACTTCATCCAGGAAATAGGGAAAATAAAGATTTAAATCCCTGAGCTGTGAGAGATATGTCTTGAATTAATAATAGAAAATTAATTGTCATATGAAGATTTTAAAACCTTGTTTGTCCACCTTAATAAGTATAAGAAAGTAAATTGCAAAAATGATATTGCTTAAGGGTTGGATCTGATGTGAAATTTAAGATATCTTCAATTTTTTGAAGTAAAATAATTTCTGAGTTAAGAAAAACATTTATTATAATTTATAACAGCTTTATAGTCTCCAATGTGGTATCTAATGTAAATTACTGGAAAACATGCAAATGGAAATGGTCCTTTTAGTATTTCTTTTGTAATATCAATGAAATAGGCATTTGACATTAAGCTGAATTTATTTTAAGATATTTATTTACAATGTTCATACTAAACTATTTATGACATTTCTTTCTAGAGTAAAGGGAAATCTGCTATTTTATAGCTAATCTTCATGCATAAACATTATATCCTACCAGCCAAACCAAAAACAATGATCTGTAGACCAGAATGTCTTTTCAATGACAAACAGAGTACCAACCCTAAGCTGCCTCTGAGACCTTGCTCTCTACTGGTGAGAGGCAAGGACCCTAAAACAGCTATCTACAGATGGGCATCTATACAAACAACTGTACAGTGGTATCTGCAAATTTCATAAGAAACGTTAAAGTCCTTTTGCATGGGTCAAAGATTGAGCAGGCGAAGTTCATAAGAACACTTGTTCCTGATCACTGCCCAATGTGGACAGCATGCTGATCAGCTGACAAATGAACATGTTGTACTGCTGTTGAGAACCAGCACTGTACATGTAAAGCACAGTTATCACACAGGTACAAGAGCCATGCAAGCATCATCAAGCATCACAGGTTAGCTGTGATGGACAACCTGGCTTAACTATGTCACTGTACATGTCCTACACAAATTATGCAAGAGCATTAACAGTCTCAGTGTTATACCAGTGATATATCTCCTTAAAATACTGGTCTTATGAATGTTTGATGCTGATCATTGCCCCATATAAACATGCTCAGTGATCAAATAATAAAACGCTTATCATTGACTGCATCTCTTTTGTAGACATAAAATTATCTTTCTATAAATGATAGGTGTATTTCAGATTTTTTTTAAAGGCAATTCATTTGCCCATTTAAAAGGACCTTAACAGCCTAATACTCAATTATGTCTACCACATCTTCATATTCAAGAAGTCAAGGTTTGTGAAGAACTCTTGGGAAACCATTGTCTGGAACCCAATACTACTTTTTCAAAATAAAAAGGGAGACAGTTGCTTGTAAAATGGTTAACGTAAGAGTTGAGCATCATATGCATAACAAAAGGCTATAAAAATTAGCACAACACAACAATGACATTCAAAAACATTGATACAGATCACATACAGCGATACAGATAACATACAAATAACAATATACAATATGAGTATCGTTAATAATATCACCACAAGTTTCTAAGTGCCATATGCTTTCTCAATAATAAATGAACCACGTTGTCCAATCTATTGATCTTGGTGCAGCGGGTATTTGTAGTTAGTCCTTGCTATGAATCATCCTGAAAGTCCCTAAAAAAATGCGGGGTTTAAATCATTTGACCCTTGTTCTCTCTATAATCTGATATAACAAGCACAAAAGATGTATAAATGAAAGGAATTCTGAAAATCCTAAAATAACGTATTTTTCCCCTATTTGTTCCTGTAATTTTTACTTTGGTATACATTAACAATCTTTATTTCAAGATTTAGCACTTACATCTTTTGTTGCTAATCTGAATAGTATATAATCAGTGGAGAGTAATAATCAGTGCTGGCAGAGCAACTGTAATCAGGAAAGGACAATGTTCTTATGACCAGTATACATTTTTGTGTTTAGTTAGTGGGGGCAACTGGTGATGACTGGGCCCTTGCAATCACTCGGTGTTGCAGTTGGGGACAACAGTGTCATAATCATTGTGGCAATTATGATGTAACAGGACATTAGTTTGCACTAGACTGCAGAACAGGCATTTTATTTGATGTAGATATTTTCTAGTGAATAGCTGAATCTCAAACTATGTACTTCAAATAGCAGAAAAGGCTAAAATAACCTTTAAAAGTTAACACATTTTGAATTCAAGAAAATGGTAAAGTACCGTACTTGATATACTTCATAAATAGTAGCATGAAGACACCTTCATCAGACCTCTCACAGTTATATGTACCTTCAGAATCTGACAGTGCTGACAAGTGGATCTTGTGTAGAGGGACCTCTGGTGGAAGTCACCAAACTAAAGGTGCTAAAGGTGCACAAAGTCTATAAATGAGTATATATATCATTACTACTCTATACACTTATGTTATGTCAGTGTTGTCCCGGGGTGTACAATGGGCCCACAATGTTAAAGGGGTTGTCCAGCCATTAATATTGATGACCTATCATCAGTAGGATGTAAACAGTGTGGGGACCATAAGATGAAGATAACGTTGCGCAGTGTGGAGAACTTGAGTGGTTTGGAACAGGTAAGTATGAATCTTCTGTTTCCGGGGAGCATGCCGTGGGCACTTGTTAAACAATAATTATTGCCTGAAAACCCCTTTAAGCAGGGGTAGACATGAGTAAAAATGCCATCTTTGTCAAAATGCAATCTTGTTTAAAGAGGCTCTGTTATCAGGATCAACCACGTTAAACCAGGCATACTGGCTGGTAGAGCTCATCATGCTGATTGAAACTGTACCTTTCTTTTGTCTGTATGATAAATAGCTGCAGAGAAATAAGGGTTTTAATTCATATGCAAATGAGTAATAGGAGCACTTGGAGGCGGGACTGAATATTCTGAACACTGCTCTGTAACACCCCCTGTGCTCCGCACAAGCCCCCCTCCCATTGACTGACAGGGCTAGACAGCAGGCTGAGGGCAGAACTGTGTTCTAGCAAGTAAATATCACATACACTATAGCTGTAGGTGTAGTCTGCCCTACACCTACAGATTGCAGGTTCAAATCCTCGAAGAGGTATATGTTTTCTTTCTGTTTTTTTTTAATTATTTATTTAAAACCATATTATTTATATAATAAATAATATATAATAATAAGGCCTTACTATATTGAGAAAAGTGTTTTTTTTTTTTTTTGCTAAAACTTATTACTGGTTTATTCACAGACACATATATGATTATAAAGAAACCAGTAATATTTATTAGCTTTCTAAATATAGTAAAGACATAGACTTTTCTTATGGGATACATGTGGAAGAAAAAAAATGCGATGTCTTACCTAGGATTCAAACCTGGGATCTCTACATACAAAACCAACAACTTACCCACCAAGCTATAGCATCACCTCATAATGGTTCATGGTGTTTTTATGCTTATAAGGCAACACACATTATTGGTGTCTGTATAATCATATATTGTGCCTGTGAATACAGCAGTAATATGTGTATTAGCTTTCTGAGCAGATCTCAGTGTGGTTCAGCTATAGTGTATGTGATATTTACTTGCTAGCACACAGCTCTAGCACACAGCTCTGCCCTCAGGCTGATGTCTAGCCCTGTCAGTCAATGGGAGGGGAGCGTGTGCAGAGCACAGGGGGTGTTACAGAGCAGTGCTCAGAATATTCAGCCCCGCTTCTGAGTGCTCCGATTGCTCATTTGCATATGAATAAAAACACTGATTTCTCTGCAGCTATTTATCATGCAGACAAAAGAAAGGTACAGTTTTAATCAGCATGATGAGCTCTACCAGCCAGTATGCTTGGTTTAATAGGGTTGATCCTGGTGACATAGCCACTTTAAGTGCCCTGTACGTAGTTAATCATGGCATGTATTTAACATGCTTCTCTCCTTTCCATACAGGTACATATTCCTAAACATCTCAGCTGATTCCACTTCAACCTTACAACTGTTATTTTATGGTACATATGCAGAGGCGTAGCTACCGGGGGGCAGGGGGGGCGACGGCTCCGGGCCCAGTCAGTCAGGGGGGCCCCAGCAAGGATGACTATCAGGCGAATACAAGTGAGCGTGGCTGGATGGGTTGATCTGAGGTCTGATGGGGGCACAATACGCTGATGTGAGGTCTGATGGGGCACAGTAGGCTGATGTGAGGTCTGATGGGGGCACATTCTGCTGATCTGAGGTCTGATGGGGCACAATACGCTGATCTGAGGTCTGAAGGGGGCACAGTACGCTGATCTGAGGTCTGATGGGGCACAATACGCTGATCTGAGGTCTGATGGAGGCACAATTCGCTGATCTGAGATCTGATGGGGGCAGGGGACTGTTAGTTTAGTGATGTAAAAACTGGGGACAGGTTTCCTTTAACATAGGAGTCCCCTTGTTTTTTACTCCTATTACTCCTATATTTTACTGCATTATATGGTAGAGTATTTACACTAGGGTATGTAGAAAGTCTATTGTACTGTACTTAACAGCATAGATAATCTAGCAGTTTATGCAGTCATCTTTCTAATACAATATTATAACCACAACTAGTAGTATGTGCCTGTGAAGTTGGAAACGTGCGTTTGGGAAGCCACTAAGTGGGGGCCCACTCAAGTATGTTTCGCCCCCCCCTGTGCTGAACCTCTAGCTACGCCTCTGTACATATGTATTCATTCCTGTGTCTGTTTTCCCAATTAATCTGATATTATCTCTGTAACTTTTGTATAACACTCATGGGTTATGTTTAATTAATTAATAGGTTAATGATCTAAATTACCCCTTAGCGCCACTGTTCCCTATAGATCTAGACATAGTGCAAGAGGTAAGCATGAGTGAAAATGCCATCTTGTTCAGTGTCTTGCAGTTAATAATGGCAGTCAGACAGGACAGGAGCCAGGGATGTGATGTGAGCTACACAAACAAAGTTGTTCATAGCTCAGGGATTTTGCATTATTGTCTCATTCTATTCCCTGCTGCTGTCTTCATTGTTGCTGCCATTTGTTGTTTCTATCTACATCAGTCCCTCCCTCTTCCCTTGACCTATGTACAGTACATTTTTTTTCTTTCTTATATCACCTTGACCCATATTTCTCCATGGAACAGAACAGTAAACACACTCACAAATCATCCATCTGCTGTCTCTTTCCATTCTCCTGCTATTAGCTGCAGGTGACATCTCACCAAACCCTGGTACACTTTGCTCTCCTAATCTCAATTTATTATCTGACACACCTGTCTCTTTTAAATGTGTTCTCTGAAAGTCTTGGTCAGTGTCCAACAAACTCCCCATCATCTATGACTTCTTCCTTTCAAATTCTGTTTGCTGGCCCTCATGGAAATTAGGCTCCAACATTCTGACGCAGTGTCCCCTGCTGATGGGATACACTTTTCCCATACCTCTAGACCTGAACAGAACGCATGGTAGAAGAGTAGGTATACTACTTTCTTTACAGAGCATATTTCTTGTCATTTCCCCTGTACCCTCACTCACATTCCCTTCTTTTGAGGTCCATACCATCAGACTCTTCTGCCCATTCCCCTTTCGAGTTGCTGTTGTTTATTTTCCCCCAAGCTCACCCCATTTGTTTCTGAGTCACTTTGCTGCTTGCCTTCCTCATTCTCTATTGTGCAAATTAACAACTATTACTATGGTTGATTATAACAGCCCCATTGACGATCCATTCTGGTCATCAGCCTCTCACTGTTTTGCTATAACCTCTGCTCTAGGCCTCACAACTTAATTTCTCTGCTACATACAAAGATGGCAATAAGCTTGACTTAGTCTTCTTCTGCCTCTGCTCAGTTTCTGACTTTATAAACTCATCCTTCCTGCTTTCTGACCACAATCTTCTTTCCTTCAGCATAACAATCTCTCATTCCACTCATGACTTTCCTACCTTTTACACATACACTGTAGAAACCTACACACTATACAGTTATCACTAATTCATGCAGCTCCGTCGGGCTTGACCACTTTAGAAAACAATCTCTCCATTTCTTATTAGATTGTAAGCTTTTATGAGTAGGGTGCTCATTCCTTGTTTTTAATTGTATATTAGCCTGTCATTCTGTAATCTCTTTTGGTTTGTATATGTATCCTCTGAATTGTAAAGTGCTGTGGAATATGGTGGTGCTATATAAATAAAATTGCAATAGATAATGAGATTGGGTGGGCACACTTACATAAGGTGTTATGGCAGTAATTGATATGGTAGTAGTTGGTATTTTTAGATATTCGGACTGTTGATGATTAATGTATGTAGACTGTTAGTAGTTAATGTATGTATACCATAAAATAATAAATGCATATACTAAAATTATAAATGCATATACTAAAATTATTGTAGTAGAATATTTCTATATTATTTATTAATCCTAGTATAAAAATAATACTAAACTGGGCCCAGTTTTACAAAAGTAAAAAATATTGAAACACAAAAATATATATATAGAACAAAAAGTAATGAAAAATAAAATAAACAGTAAAAACATCAACAGTAAAAATATCAAATAGTAAAATTGTCCATTATGATATGGATTGTCTAGTGGAATATATTTTGATCCAATCAAATATTACAGTGTGATCCACTGAGATGTATTCATGCCAGATAATAATGTCAATCTCAGTATTCCTTGTCCAGGATAAAATATTCAGAATAAAATATTGCCAGTCTGGTAGGAATTATAGTAATGCCAGTCTGATGGGTTTTAAGATATAGGTCTGTAATATATATGATCTTATATTGCCGGTCAGGCTTGGTACTTTACCCACTTCACTGGAGTATGCCCCGTTCGTTCCGGCGTGTTCTCTCTCCGTCTCCTCCGCTCTCTAGTAATCTGTGCTGTGGCGCGCGCGCGCGCTTGCCGGCGTTTGTAGTAAACCTCGTGGCGTCCCACGTGGATGCTGGCTGAGTGCTATGGTGCCTGCTAATTTCCAAGCAGCGTTGCACTGTTGAGGCAGGTTCTCCGTTGTATCTATGGAAACTTGTAATTTGCGCTAAGTAATAGTAGCTTATAAGTGCGCTGTATAGTGGTTACTTTCACTTGTTCTCATGGAATCTCATCCCAAACGCATTTCGGGGGTCCTGACTGCCCCCTTTCTCAATGGTAAAGAGATCCATGTTCCTCCGCCTATTTGTAAGGGCTCTCAAATTGATTGATTAGTTGATCATGTAACAGGTCCCTTCAATTGAGTACCTTCAGGCTTTTTTTAACCCTTTCACTTATCTTGAGTAATGATTGCTTGTGGGTATAAATGGAAAATTTCTACAAAAACGTCAAAGTGTAGCAAAAATTATAAATAATAAACAATAAATAAAAATATGATGAGTATAAATAGACTTAATTTAGCAATGTTGGCATAGGGTGGTTGGTGAAAGATGTGAATGGACTGTCATAATTTGATAAGGTGACATATAGGTCTTTTATAGACAGTTCTTATTATAATATTCCATTGTCTTGTCATTATTATATATTCTTGTGATATGGTGCCAAATGACAAATAAAATATTATGGCAAAAGAAGTGTTCCTAGGTGACCCTTATGTGTTGATCACTTGTTCTATTGTTTTATTATCCTATTCTTATTGTATTTTTATATTCATATGTTCTTTCTTGTGTCTTAGTTTTTTGTTATTTATTTATTTCTTTGATTTTGATTTTTTAATTTTTTATTTTTTATTATTCGTTATTTTCTCTCTCAATTCTCTCTTCTCTATATTATAGGTGGTGGTGGTGTTCTAAGGATATATCATATTTTCTATTCAAGAGTGTATAGGTAAGTGCTTATAATCTTTTTATTATTTATTATTTTTTTATTTATTATCCCTTCAATTAATTTCTTCATTTTCATTCTCGTTTGTTTCAGATAGCTAAAGGTAAAGTCTTAGGGGTGGGGGTCTCTCAAGGAGAGCCATCGCTGTGCTGGGAAACAGCCGGACAGCGATGGTTGTCCCCAAAGGGCACCCACCCCAATCATCTGACTTATAGAAAACCGAAGATCTCCATCTCTGCATTTAGGCCCCTTGGTACTAGACTATTGAATTCGAAGATCCTTCTAGATTCTAGACGCAACATGTTTTTTATATGGCATCCGCCCCTCCAGTGTCTGGTAACTTTATCAAGTGCTGTATATACTAATTTTGAGGGGTCCTGGTTATGGAAATCTTTAAAGTGTTTGGATACTGTGTGGAGTAAGTAACCTTTTTTGATGTTATTAATGTGTTCTGAAATGCGTTTTTTGAGAGTTCTTTTGGTCCTTCCTACATATTGTTTATCGCACGGACATTGTAAAAGGTATATGACATCTGTGGAGTTGCATGTAATGCAGTCAGCTATTTTATGTACATGAGTATTAGTAGTGGAATGGACTTCTGTAGTTTTCTTTGGGAATCTAGTGATTTGGCAATTTGTGCATCTTCCACATCTGAAAAAACCTTTAGTTTGTAGCCAATTATGTGTTTTAGCGATATTCTTTTTATTCTTTATTGACGGTGCAATTTTTAGGCCTAAATTGGGGGCCTTGGTGAATGTGATTAATGGTGAGGTGGGTAGGTCAGCACCGATTACTTTATCTGTAGTTAATATATGCCAATGATTTTTGATAATCCGTTGTATATGTTTAAATTGTGCGTTAAACGGGAGTATTATCCTTGGTTGATCTTCTTTGTTTAGTTGCGTGGGTTTTTGTATGAAAAAATCTTCCCTAGTTAGTTTCCTAACTTCGTTGAGAGATATTTCTAATATGTCTTTGGGGTATTTTCTTTGTAGAAATTGATTCGTCAATGTTAATGCCTCCTCTTCAAATTTATCCATTAAAGAACATTTACGTTTCAATCTCCTGTATTGGCTCTTTGGGATATTCAAAAGCCACCTAGGTAGGTGGCAACTGGTATATAGAATAAAACTATTCCTCATTACAGGCTTTTGAAACGTACTGCATATTATATGATTGTCTATGGTTGTAATATTTAGATCAAGGAATTCTATTTTGGTATTGACTGTGGAGGTGAATGTTAAATTATAATTGTTCTTATTCAAATTGTTTAAAAATTGGTCCAGATCTTCTTTCTCCCCTTTCCATATGAATATTACATCATCAATATAGCGCCGCCAGAGGGCCAGGTTCTTCCCCAGCTGTGGCGCAATGGTATCCGATTCCCATTGCGCCATAAAGATGTTAGCGTAACTGGGGGCGAACCTGGTCCCCATGGCGGTCCCCTGTTGCTGTACGTAAAACTTGGAATCATACCAGAAATAGTTGTGTGATAATATGAACTCTATGCCATTTAAAATAAATTCAATTTGTTCTGTTGGGAATGTACAAAATTTGGTGAGATGTTGGTTAATAGCATCTATACCTTTATCGTGTTTTATAGTGGTGTATAGGGAATTTACATCTATCGTGCCCAAGTGCCAATGTGGTTGAAATTGTAGTTTCTCTAGGGTGTGTATGATATCAGTAGTGTCCTTAATGTAGGATGGGATGTTCTTTACCAGTGGTTGTAATAATTTGTCAATGTATTGTGATAAATTGGATGTAATTGAACCGATGCCTGAAATGATAGGGCGGCCTGGGGGGTTAAGTAGTGTTTTATGGACCTTAGGAAGACAGTAGAAAACAGGTAATCTATCTGGAGTTGTTGATATAAATTTAAATTCTCTATCTGTAAGAATCTCTTTCTCCAATCCTGTTTTACAGTATTCCAATAGTTGTTTTTTAAATATGTCTGTTGGGTCAGATGGTACAAGTCTGTATGTTGTTGTATCTGACAATTGTCTAATGCATTCTTGGTTGTAATCGTTCGTATCCAATACGACAATACTGTCCCCTTTATCTGCTGGTCGGATGGTAATGTTTTCATTATTCTGTAGCTCTTTAATTGCTTGTATCTCTTTCTTATTTAGATTATTGCTATTTTTATTAATTTTGATCTTTCTTATTTCATTCTCAACATTCTTCTTGAATGTGGCCATTTCGGGACTAATTTCTTGTTTTGGATACATTTTAGATGGTTCTTTTAATTCTGTATGAATATATGTTAGATTAGTATTAGTTGTTCTTGTGATTGGGTTTTTTATATAATATTTTTTCAAGCATAATTTTCTAATGAACTTTTCAATGCCTATAACCGTATTGAACTTATCTATATTCGTTGTGGGAGCAAATTTCAAACCTTTTTGCATCAGACTTTTCTGGGTATCTGTTAACTGTGCACTACTCAAATTTATAATTACATCTTCGGTTAATATCTGTGGTGACTCCTTATTTCTTCGTATCTTCCTCTAAGATACGATTATTATTATTAAAGATTATTATTATGATTATTATTATTAAGCAGTAGAAAATGGCTTTAATGGCTTCTCCTTAAGCAAATGGATGAGGTGAGGAAATTTGGATTTGTGGCAAATCAAATTTTTCCTGAAAATCATATCAAAGTCAATTAGTTTAACTTTGATTCGCTCAACACTAGTTAAGGTATATGAAAAAAAAATATATTACTATTTTGTTTATGATTATAAATTACAGTACAGCTATATTTACTATAGGGACTTCATTAAGAAGGCACAACCCAGTGTGCCTGTACGACAGGACATACTCATATATTGCATAAATGATGTGATACCATGTTAGCCAGAAAAATCTATGTGACTATGTTATTGGTATACTGCATGACGAAGGAGCCTTTGTGCTCTGAAAGCTTGTAAACAGATAAAAAATATTTTTGGTTAGCCAATAAAGGTATCACTTCTATAATACTTTTGTCTTTTTTAACCCAAAAGTATTTCTAGATTTGGACATATTGTAACATCTATATTGCTAGCAGATAATTACATTCATCAAAATTAAAACTATAACATCAATAAGGACAAGTCGTAAGCTTATGCAAATCGAGGAAGTAGCAAGTGTCGCTAAGATCTGCATGATCACATTGATCACATTTTCAAGCACCCAGCTCCAATCTGTGGCATGTAAGAGGGGAATAAAAACCATTTTTTAAAAGCAAAGTTTTTAGCCCCATGAAACCTTGAAAAATCATATCAAGTTGTGTGGAATGATTGTGTGATGCCTCCCGTTCATTGACGTACCAGTTATTGCCACTTGTCGCAAAATGAGAGGGACAGAATACTTGAACTGAGAGACCTTGGTTTATCATTCCAGCAGACCGCTATACAGCTAGGCCGAGATGTCAGCACTGCTTAGCGTTGCATGTCTCATGGTTGGGAGAACAATGACAAACTGTAGCGAGCAGAAGGTGCATACAGGCAAACCTCTCAAGCCTAGGGTGGCATACAGTCTATACACAAACTATCAAAAGGCATTTGCACAACATTGGTCTATGAGCCAGACATCCAGCTACAGGTTTCCTTTGACCTCATGCCACCGCTCTCAGTGATGCACAGCAACACAACAATGGAAACTAGAATGGAGGTCTATCCTGTTCCATGATGAGGCCTGCTCTTTTTCCTCGGATGCAGTGATAGCCAGAAATTAGTCTGGAGCCCACGTGGGCAGCGCCATGAAGAGAACTCCATAGTGAAACATCACACCTGTCCTACTCCCTGGATTAAGGTGGCATAATGTACATTGGCTGGACTTCTCTAGACTTTCTTTCAGGTACATTAATAGCTCAGTGTTACATTGATTTGGTTGTGGAACCAATGGTATGACCATTTCTTCATAGTTTTCCAGGAGCAGTTTTTCAACAGGATAATGCTTGACTGTTGCGTGTGCTACACATACTACAAGCAACCTACATGGCCTAAATGTGCTACTATGGCCTCATGTGTCTTCCATCAAGCACTTATGGGACATCAAAAGGGAGCTGCCACCAGTGCAACTTGATGATTTGTGTGACCAAGTGCATTCAGTGTGACAGAACATTCCTAGGACACCCATTAATGAAATCATTGATAGCATTCAAATATGTGAAAGTGTGTGTATTCTGTGTGTGGTGATTATACTCAACACTAGATAGTCTGGCAGAGAGTTCCCTTCTAAGCAATGTTCCCTAACTGCAGAACACTAGGGGCTCTGACTGCTCTCCTTAAATACAGTTTCTAACTGGAGTGGAGAAATCCAACACAAACAAATATGACCAATGTTACAATTTCTGTCTCTCAGAAACTTGCATTAGAGCTTCAATGATACTCAATGGCAAAAACACAGTTTTTCCAGAGCCAAACCAGACATTCAAAAGATCAGTATGTCTGGTTTTGGTGGTAAACAAATATCTTTCCCTCCAAAACATACACTTTTTAAACCTTTTGGTAGCTGTGGAAAATGACTAGCGTTCATTAACCCTTTCCACAGTGACATGCAAACACAGCGCAAATGAACTGAATATATATCATAACATACATATAAAATGCAGTTACACAGTATTAAACAGTATAAGTCAATGCAAGTTAACCCTTTAAAGTGAAATAAAGTAAGCAGTTGATGACTTTGTATAGGGGAAGTAATATGTAAGTATTTTCATTTTCTTCTCAGAAAACCCCTTTAGGCTACTTTCACACGAACGTTTTTTTTCCGGATGGCATCCGTATGCATTCTGTATTTTGCGGAACGGAATAACTGGCCCCTAATAGAATAGTACTATTCTTGTCCTTAATATGGACAAAAATAGGACATGTTCTATTTTTTTGCGGGGCTACGGAACGGGCATACGAATGCGGATAGCACACAGTATGCTCTCAGTATTTTTTGTGGAACCATAGAAATGAATGGGTCCGCATTTTTCATGTGAAAAATGCGGATCGGACCCCGCAAAAAATACTGTCGTGTGAAAGAGGCCTTAACATGTATATTGATCCAGTAATTTTGAAAATTTCACAACTTCCTTCTTGGTGTTGCAATTTCAAGTTGTTGAAGAGTGTAGGAAGGTAGATTTTGCATCTATGTCACCTTGATGATAACTTTTGAGATGGCACGTTTGTTCTGGTGCTGTGGAAACATAGACTATAATGATTACATTACTAAATGTCTGTTGGTTTCCCTCTCATTATGTAACCATCAGATAAATGTTCACATCGTGAGGTCTGTCAGCAGCAGTTATTACTGAATAGAATATTAACCTATTGTAACATACACCAGTCCTGCCTTGTAAATGTTCAGTTTCAACTTGATGATTGCCCTTATAAAACCTATAAAAAATGAAGCCATAAATCAACTTTTAAGTGGACACATTGGCTCAGAAGATAAATAATCTTCTGAAGTGGCGTACAGTGGGATATCTGATTCCAAGGTAGAGTAGGTCAGTAATTGGGTCACCCTTACATTTTTCAGCAGATGTCACTGAAATTATCTGTAGACTTTAGGGCTAGCAATGATAAATTATTATTGAGAGTTCGGTCAGCGCATAGAAATTGTGAATTTATAAAGGACTTCTAAATATTGTTACATGTTTCAGCTCTAAAAAGTAAATATGAAGTTTAGAGGGTTATTTTTGCTAAGACATGTAAATATACAGTACAATATGTACACATAGGGGGTCATTTATCAAGAGCGGCGCTAGCCTTTACATTACACATAATTACATTATATAGCTGTCTTACATTTACATACACCTAAAACAGGCTTACAAAATGATGAATGAGACGGTCCTGCTGGCCCGTCCCCTTCCCCATCCACTTCACGCCCACTTTTTTTAGTCTTGGTTGAGCCGGGAAAAGTTGCAGATTGCGGCACAAATAACCTTTGTGCTGCAATCTGTGCCAGAAATATGCTTAATATAGGCATATTTCTGGATAATAAATGACCCCTATAGTTTCTAACATACTAATATAAGTTCCTACAACATAGTAAAATAAATCTTTCCACTGATAAAAATTAACACAATGTGAGAAATGAATACCGTAGCATCAAACAAGTGCCAGTTTTCTCCAATGCAGTGTATTACAGAGTCATCACCAAAGTGAACACCTTTTTTTTTACTTATAATAATACCAGGTTGGCCTGCCACCCATTTTTACCCATTGATAGATATGTAAATGCTATGGCTTAATAATTATAATGCTTAGCCCAATCTTTTCCCAACACATATGAATGTAACTGATATGGGATGCGTGTTTAGTGAGGAGTCTGTAACAGGCACTGGCACCATTTACAGTTTTTTACAGGACAAGTTACTTATTGAAGTTTTGGAAGCTAAAATCAGGAGTGGATCATAAATGAAAAGAAAGTATAAAGGACAGATATGATAGATAAAACCTTAAATAGAATAAAAAGTAAAAACAAAAAAAGGCATGTATGTTGTGATATAATGTATATATCAAAGAAGGCAAATGCTCTCATGAATTTGTGGTAACATATAAATAAATTAATAAATAATAAATAAATTAGCCTTACCCTTAATGGGGTCTCAGAGTTCCTGAAAAAATTGTCTATAGGCAGGAAAAGACATACATTAACAAACGAACAATTACTCTCCTGATTAATCTCCTACTGTAACAGTGCTATCATTCCAGCACTCAGTGCTAATCATTGTTTACTTGGCTGCCGCAATATTGTGCTCATATGTATATGTGAATGCAACAGTGTACTGACCTCAGTGGTTTTGGGCCATATGCATTGGCCGGGTTTAGGGTGGCCCCAACGCTATGCTGGATCCTCCGGACACCATCAAGGTATCACCATGTGTTGCTGCTTTCCGGAAGGGATGGTAAGGTGTAGTGCACCCCAATGGGAAATAAGTCCAGAGAGTCATGGTCTGCAGTAACTCAGTGTGCTTTTTTACTGGAGGAATTCAGGTATAAAACAATACAGGCAAGGCATAGGGCCGGCTTCTCTGGTCTCCTACCTGGCAGAAGAAGGGTTTGATACTGAGGAAAGGCCTGAGCTAACTGTCCCTCTCTCTCTCTCGCTCTCTCTCAGAAGGCTGGTATCCTGTCCAAAGCCTTTGACAGAGTATTCCCATCTCAGCGTCTTCTTGTGGTCACTCAATAGTCTGGCAGAGTCTCCTCTTCTAAGCACTTCGCTAACTGAAGAACACTAGGGGCTCTGACTGCTCTCCTTATATACATTTTCTGACTGGACTGAAGTGAAGAAATTCAGTACAAACAAATATAATGTTACAATTCCTGTCTCTCAGAAACTTGCATTAGAGCTTCAATGATACTCAATGGTAATGACACAGTTTTTCCAGACAAAAACAGGTTTTCAGACATAAACATAGCTAAACCAGACAAAAGATCAGTCTGTCTGATTTTGGTTGTAAAAAAGTCTTGCTTTTTCCGTCCAAAACATACACTTTTTTAAACCTTATGGTAGCTGTGGAAAATTACCAACTTCTCATTAGAGATGAGCTAATCAATTTGTCGATTCGTTGATTCATATCGAATCTTGGGAATTTTTAGCTGCGAAGCGAATCCGAATATTAGGTGATTCGCTTCGGCTTTGTACGCATTCTCTACGTAGTTTGTCCTATAAATTATACGCTATTGCTACGTATAAGTTACTGTATACGCTGTTGCGTATGAATTCAATTCATTAGCGAACTTTTACTGTTAGTTCGTTTATCGTGCACAAAAGCCCGGGAAGAAAGCGGTCACCTGACCTAGTGGGCATGGCTTGCTCTGATTGGCTCAGGCTCGGTAAGCCAGTGATGCATCACTTCTGCTGCGACTGCTGAGACGAGCAGAAGCACTGTGTGTGAAGTTCTGAGACCTGTTTTGTGAAAATTTGATATAATAGCTCTGGGAATCCATATTGGGATACTGCAGGGCAATTGCAGGGCCAGTTCAGGGCTAGTATTTAATCAAGCAGGGAGAGAGAGACAGGGAGAGATAGGGAGAGACAGGGAGAGACAGTGAGATACAGGGACAAAGACCAGCTGCAGGGCCACAGAGTGAATTGAAAAATGTCTGGAATAGATAAGCAAAAGGGGTCCAGTTCCAGCCAGACTTTGAGCTCTAAAAAAAAGGAGAAGGTGGCACAGGGCAGAAGTGCCAAAGGACCTGTAGCCGGAGCATCTACTAGTAGTATACGCAATACTTGGCCGTTGTTCCAACAGGCTAACCCACCGAGGTGCAAAATTGTAGTGGAGGAGAAAGTAGATGAGGTAGTGGAGTGGATGGCACGCTCATCTCAGTCTTAGCCAGAAGATCTGCTGTCATCTGCTGATACAGTATCCATATGTAGCCAGGGGTCAGACTCGTCCTGCTCCACCATTCCACTCAAGCAAACCCCTTCATTTGTGTTCCCTCCTAGTGGTGTCCCTTCTGCAATTTCTAAAAAAAAAAGCCACCGAAGCCCACCTTATAATCCGGCGGTTATAGAGGACAGCCTCCCTGAGGATTTCTTAGAGGGCAGTCAGAGTTTGGACTGCCCGGAATTGTCAGTTGGTGGGGAACAGCCTAATTTGCATTCCGAAAAATGTGTTGTGGAGGAGTCTGATGATGAATCTGATGTGTTAGACCGGAGGACCTGGGCAGCGGATCGGGCTGGTGAGGACGGTTTGAGCTCAGAGGAGGAGGGTGGTACTAGTAGTGGCAGCAACAGAGGGCAGAGGCGAGTTAGGCCCAGGGCTAGTGCTTCCCTGGGAACTAGCGAGACCCCAAATATAGTGGGGCCGGCACCAGGGTGTAAGCGTGCAAAGACTACAAGCTTGGCCAGCTGTGGAGGGCGCACGTCGGGTGTGTGGAAGTATTTTACTACTCTGCCGGGGGATAGCAGTATGGCCACGTGTAATTTGTGTAAACAGAAATTGAGCCGTGGGAAAGACACAAATGTTGGGACCACTGCTCTGTGGAACCATTTGAAGCGGCGTCATGCCGGCAATTTAGAGCAGCCCATTAATACTAAAGATCTGGTTACTTCTCCCGGGGTCCCTTCTGTCAGGCAGGCCGCATCCAGGGCCATAGCTCAGCCCGCAACCCGGTGTGTAACTAGTACATCCACCTCATCGTCGGCCAGTGCGTGCATTTCTCCACCTCCTCTCATTCGGCAGCCGTCCATTGCCGAGTGCGTGGCCAGGAAACAGTTTTACGCCACAAGTAATCCGACAGTGCGCAAACTGAATGGCCACCTGACAAAGTTGCTGGCTGTGCAGTCTCAGATGGTTGACTGTCCAGCTTTTAAGGAGCTAATGGCTTGCGCTCAGTCACGCTGGCAGGTCCCTAGCCGGCATTACTTTTTAAACAAAGCTATCCACACCGCTTAATAGGTGACGTGGCAACCCGGTGGAATTCCACTCTTCATATGTTGCAGCGACTCCTAGAGCAGTGGACAATTTTGTCCAGCAGCAGCCAGAATCTTCCAGCATAGGGAGCAGGTGCGGCTTTGATTTCCGGCAGTGGAGGCTGGTCCGAGATGCCTGCACTGTTCTAAGGGCCCTTAGAAGAAGCCACCAAACAGCCAGGACAGCTGCGGTGTGAACGACATAATTTCAATAATATTTGTGCTGGAAAAGACACTCACGCTCATGCAGCAGGGGGCAATGGGGGAAGGAAATCCTGGCCATTTGTCTACCTGCCATGCTGTCACTCTAGGGGAGCCCCAACGCCACAAGTTCCCTTGTGGAGCAGGATGAGGATGAGGATGAGGAGCTTCAGTTAGAGGAGGGGGAAGAGGAGGAGGATTTTAATGAGGGTGATGATAACCAGGTGAAGGAGGAGGAGACACAGGTGGAGGATGAGGATGATGAGACTTTCAGGGACACAGCAGTTTCTCAGAGAGAGGCTGAGATGGAAAGAAGTGGCCTCTCAGGCACGCTGGGCAGGATGGCGAGTTGTATGCTCACATGCTTACGCACTGACAGGTGTATCCTAAGCATAAGGCAGACTGACGAATACTGGCTGGCGATGCTTCAGAACCCGCAGTATCAATCCAACATGGGGGATTGTTTTCCTCCCCAGGAAAGGGAAGAGAAATTAGTATCATTATGGGAGAAGCTATGTAGTAACCTGGCCACAGCTTTCAGCCAGCCGCAGCCTGCTGCCAGCATGTCTGAGAAGGAGGTCCGGCCGAGTAATCCACCTTCTGCCACAACCAGCAACAGCCAGTTAAACCTAATTAGTATGATGCAGGAATTTTTCTCTGCAGGCTCCCAACAACTGCAGCCAAGAGAGCAGGCCCAGATCACCCGCCTCAATGACCAGGTTCAGGCGTACCTGCAGTCTGGCTCACAAAGCCTCTTCTCAGACCCCCTGGACATCTGGGCAGGCAGATTACAACAGTGGCCGGAACTGTCCCACTATGCACTAGGGTTTCTTTCCTGCCCAGCCTCAAGTGTCATGTCAGAGAGGGTTTTTAGTGCCGCTGGGGGAGTAGTGACACCCAAAAGGACAAATCTGTCACCGGGCAGTGTTCAAAAAAATACCTTTATAAAAATGAATAAAGGCTGGATTATATCCGAATTTCATACTCCTCTTGCTGAGGCTGGTGGTCATTAGATCAGGCCTTGCAGGGCAGAATAGTCTGAGTGTCTTCCCACTGTTGCTGTCAGCCGGGCCATAATTTTACAGCCAAATGTCTTGTGTCATGTCATGGGCTGTGCGAACCCGAAGTCTCCAAAACCCTATTTCAAAACCAAACACTGTTGTCTACCTCCGCCTCCGTTTTCTACGCTTAGTAGGAGAGTAGCTGTTGTTAGTTAACGTTACTAATAGTTCTATTTAGTATTGTTAAGTTTTATTGTTATGTTTTGGAGCCTCAGCCTTCAGTCCCCCCCCTCCAAAAAAAAAAATATATATATATATGTGTTATATATATTTAAAAAATATATATATTTTTTTACACTGCCTCTGCCTCCCGTACAAGTTATATTAGCGGACATTCTTATACACCACTGCAGTCTGTTGTATTTATTTTACCTATCACTCTATGCTGATATACCCCGTCCCCTACTACTACTGGCCGGGGCAGCCATAAAAAGCTCATATATAATTTTCACTGCCTGTGTTAAGGTAGAATGTACAGGCTTGTTGCCCAAACAAGCCAAGCCTTTTTTATTTTTCTGTCTGTCAATTGTAATCAGTGAACAGGAGTGTGTGTAATGTAGTAATACTTCGGCCGGCAGACACCGCTGTGTTCATTAATATGGGAAAATGGCCGTGGGAAAAAAACTCTATCTTCTTCACACTATGTCAGGATCAGGAAGGTGTTAAAGGTTTAACAAAACACTCAAAACACAGGTTTTTCAAGAATATTTTAGTAATAAATAAAAACTTATATTTAACAAATAAATAATATAATAAACAAAAGAAAGGAACAAAAATATAAGATTACACCAGCCTTTGCGGACATCAGGCCATCATGTTCTTCAGCTCTTGCAGCTCCAGCTGCAGGCCACAAATGAGCCGGTAGGCAGCATGGAGCCTGGACCCATGGCGCCGTAATCCAGCCTCCACTTCGAAGTCAGTGGGGATGTCTGTAGGGGTGGAAAAAGTTATGTACTTAGTTTGTATGATCGAGTTACAGTGGTTGTCCCACAAAAAAAATCTAAACTTTAATGTACTGGAGCGACTTATTCTGTGACATGTATTCTGTACTGACTGAGCCTTTTGTAGTACTTACTGGACACCCATACAGAGTGGTCTTCCCATGGTCCAGGGGAAAACTGCTCCCTGTCGGTTGGAGCTACCAATGATAAAACATACATTTAGCTCATATTTTGAATACAGAAGGTCCACCCATTACACTTTTTTTTTTACCTACCTTCTACCTCTGGTAGCTGGGCTGGTGGTGTTGGAGGGGCAGGTGGGGTCCTCTCTCACTGGGGTGGAGGACGGTGAGAGCGGCTCCTCAGTGGTGCAGCAGCTGTCAAAAATCATGAAATAATGGCCTAAGGCTACTTCTACACTAGCGGCAGCCCGGATCCAGCGGGTGAAGGGTCCCTCCAGATCCGCGCTGCTGCAGGTACACGTGTGGGGCTGGAACCGCGCTCCGGCTCAAATTCACTGTAATGGGGGTGGGCCGCGAATCCGGCCACAGCACGTTAACCCCTGCTGAGAGGCAGCCGGAGCGAAAATACAACAGTTCTAATATCTTAATAGTAGTATGTGTTAGTATTAAAAAGAGTCATCATCTAACAATTGTGTACATTTTTATGTTGCATAAAAATGTACACAATTGTTAGATGATGACTCTTTTTAATACTAACACATACTACTATTAAGATATTATGGGTGTGAGAGGGGGGCCATATCATATTTTTTTCTTCCAAAAAGGTATTTATGGCAATAGATAACGTTATCGTTGCAATAACTTTCTTTATATCGTTAACACGGTGCGGTAGGAATACTTTGGATATCGCCCACTGACAGTAGCTGCAGCATGGGCACGTCTTTGAGTCTGTGTGTAGGAGGAGGAAGTGCTAACTATGAAGGGGCATATAAGGGTACTTTCTTTCGAACTAGTGCGTTTGCCTGACACAAATGGGAGAATGGCCAGCACCATTAACAATAATGACTAGAATACCCTCACTTAAGTTGTTTGGGTCGATAGTTAGAGAGGCGTTGCCTAGCATGAAACAAAATTACTGCAGAGCGATACGCACGACCACGTTGTCCTTCTATACTTTTTTTCATTATTGGCAGTGACTGCTGGTATATATACAATACATACACTCGTTATTAGTGCGCGAATGTTCGCTAATAGCTCATAATAACGTATATTTTGTACGCAAATACAACAAATCTATTTGTCGAATATACGAATCTTAGGAAAAGTTCGGCGAATGTTCGGCGAATAATTTTTTGAATGATTTGTTCATCTCTAGAGATGAGCGAGTAGTGAAATATTCGAAAGTTCGAAATTCGATTCGAATAGACAACGAAATTCGACTATTCGACCGATTATCGAATCCCATTAAAGTCTATGGGAAAAAAAGCTCGCCACTTGGAAATCTCAATTCGACCACTTGGAGGACACCAAGTCCACCCTGAAACCTCAGAAAAGGATGCCAACACTGCTGGAATGCAACTGGGACAGCAGGGGAAGCATGTCTGGGTGCATATAACGCGCCCAAGTCGCACTATTACGCCACTATCACAGCCTCTCAACAATACACTCCAAAGTCAATATAACCTCTCTGTAAAGTGAGACCATACAAGGAAACCTCCTACATTGCCATGGACCTCAAGCCAAACTAGACAAAAAAGAAGATGAAATTCTGCATCCCTTAAAATCACGTTGCCTATGACAACCACAGATGGCATAGGCAAGGGGGAAAGCAAATAGACCCCACCCCTAATTGTCATTGTGTGTGTGTGTGAGATGTGGTCAGACATGTCTTCTTTAAAATGTAAAAACAACTCAAACACATGCAGAAGCCTTAAAATGCCCAAATTGTTGGCGCTTGAGATGTCAGTGACCCGACCTGGCCCAGTGTCATGTCTAGCAGGTAAAGCAGTGGGGATGTTGAGGGATGCGTAGGACCGCAAAAGGCAGGAAGAGGCCGTGGGCTGGCCAGAGGCTCATGGAAAATTTTGTGGAGGCCCAAGAGTGAGACGTCTTAAAATTGTGTGGAGGCTAAAGAGGTGAGACCTCTTAAAAATTATGTGGAGGCCCAAGAGCTGAGACCTCTTAAAAATTATGTGGAGGCCCAAGAGGTGAGATCTCTTAAAAATTGTGTGGAGGCCCAAGAGGTGAGACCTTTTAAAAATTGTGTGGAGGCCCAAGAGGTGAGACCTCTTAAAAATTATGTGGAGGCCCAAGAGGTGAGACCTCTTAAAAATTATGTGGAGGCCCAAGAGGTGAGACCTCTTAAAAATTATGTGGAGGCCCAAGAGGTGAGACCTCTTCTGTGGAGGCCCAAGAGGTGAGTTTAAAAATTATGTGGAGGCCCCTCTTAAACATTTGTGGAGCCCAGAGGTGCTCTTAAACATTTTGGTGGAGGCCCAAGAGGTGAGACCTCTAAAATTATGTGAGGCCCAAGAGGTGAGAC
>ONZH01002019.1:0-44498 GCA_900303285.1 Rhinella marina
GGAAGACGAGGCAACTCAGGAAATTAAGATGGTGACACAGCGAGGCCCTGACTGGGGAGGCATGGTGTGGGGCACCGACCCCTATGAGGAGAAGGAACCGGAGGAGATCTACGTCTCTCAACATGTCCGGCAGCCTAAGATGTCGGGCAGGAGGCGGCAGGAGTTCCCGCTCCGCCACGGAAGGACTACTCCGCTTCGGCAAAAGTTCAATGGTCCCTGAGGCTGTCACCCGGAACGCCCTGACCCTCTGGGAATACAAAAAGCTGGTAGAGGAGTGGGTTGTGCAGGTTTTGGAGCTCCCACAGTTCGGTGGCCCTAAGCTGGAGCGCCGAAGGGATACCGTTATTTGGTTCAGTGTGGAACGGGGAATAGGTTTTATTGGCGATGAGGAGACGGCGGAAGAATTATACGTAAACCGCCGTTCTGTAAAGCGGCCATATCTTCCGCCCGTCCGCCACAATCTCCACGCAGGGGATTACGTGGAGTATACCTCCATGAAGAGCCTCCAAGGCCCATTTGCTACTGGGGTGAAACTCCTTAAGTGACCAGCTACTCCTGCAGTGCCCCCAGAAGACTGGACTGAGGAGGCCCAGGCCGCAGAAGAGGCTCGGTGTTCCCATGAGACCAATGATGGGACTCTTCGATCTGAGGAGAAATCCCAAGCTCATCTGGAACCCCTGATACCAGATTTGCCACCGCCGCCGATCCTTCATGTGGGACAGATGACCACCAACAGTTGTGTACCAGCCATCGGTGGTACAATACCAACTGCCATGGCAGGTGCAGGCCGCACAGTCCGCCGCTCACGGAAGACTGTTACCAGAGCCCTTACAGCCGGAGAGTCACCTTGTATGCCGGCGGGAGGATCTGGCCACTACAAGGTAATTGGGCTAAGCCCAAGTTGCCATGTCCCTTGCCTGTGTGACCGCCCGGTCACTACCAAGACCATCCCTGAGAGGTCGTGGGGGTCTGCTGCCGCAGCCAGTGTCGCTTTCATGAGGCAGGAGCACCCTCTCATGTCTTTTAGCTCCAGCAGCAGTGAAGAGGACCTGCTGGCCTAAGGATCCTGCAGCTTTTATGGGAGCCACAACGTGGACTTAACTTGAAGGGTGAGCACTAGTTGGCGTGTGCTTTTATTTTTGTTGCCCTGCGTTTGTCCTCACCCAGATGGACATGGATTGTCAGGACTCCCCCATCAAAAAAAAAGTTTTAACCAAGTTGCGCATACATGCGCCTCATCCCTTTTTTCCCCCTTTTCAGGTTATTGGGAAGCCCCTTGAAAGATGGTTTTTTAAGGAACCTTTGCTGCTATTTTTTTACCCATTTGGATTACAATTTTACCTATGTGGATTACAAATGGCAACTGAGTTTTGGACTCTGCTCCTGTTCTATGACAAGCGTCAGAAGAAAAGAGACTTAAAGTGTCCGTGAGCATACTAGGTAGGGGATATTTAAAATGTTTACATTATACCTATAATGTATTTGCACTATATTGTTTGCACTTGATTGTTTGCACTAATGTTTTTACCTTTCAGCAACGTTTTCAAGTATGTTGCCGATTGTTTGTATTTCTTTACAGGTACCGCAATGGGTCCTCATATTCACGTTATTGTATGGTGGATGGTTGTACTATGCACTTAGCCGGATAGACAGCACCTTACTTGTTCTACCTCAAATATACATACTGCCTCTGAGGGCGATTTCAGATCTGACCATTTACACTGGATCTGGCCCGGGGTCCGCAAGGTGTCGAAACGATGGCGCAAGCCTCGGATCACCTGCTGGATCACCTCCTTTTTATGCTGGTTCGGGTGGCGGTGTGTGCCATCGTAAATCGTAATCCTGGTGGTCCATCAGCCGGACTATGTATTTCAGCTGTGCAGCAGAGCTAAATGATGAGGATCGTCTGGATGCCATTTTCGAATATTCGCTCTGCCTCTGAGGAGTGGCCTCTTGTCATACGTGCCTGCGTATTACGTAATCGTGTAGACAATAGTACGCTGAGGATTCGTTTTTTAAATGTACGTTCGTTATTAGTGCGCGAATGTTCGCTAATAGCACATAATAACGTATATTTTGTACGCAAATACAACGAATCTATTTGTCAAATATACGAATCTTAGGAAAACTTCGGCGAATGTTCGTCGAATAATTTTTTGAATGATTCGCTCATCTCTAGGAATAAAGTAGGTCCAGAATGAATTAGATCTAGCAATAAATAACTCTATTAATTATAAAGCTTCCATGGCATAAACAAGTATACAAACATCTACGGTAGTACTAGAATATATACAATATATACCCATGAGGAGCACTCATTAGGGGTTTACAGTTGGCTACTGTCCATCATTACCAGGAAAAGCTACTTGACTAATGACTGATTACAGACTGATTCTTGGAATAAGCTTCCCCTGAGAACATTCAAGTTAAAACCACAAGAGCTACTGAAGTTCTTCATTTTATGTTGAGCCCTAGGCAGATTACTATATTTTAAAGGTGAAAAATAGTTGTCTTACCTGAAGGAACAATGACTGATGTATGACTTAGGTGGAGGTGTCATGCCCAAAGATCATAAATGTCAAATTTAAATCCATTCAAAGTACCTGCTGCTTCCACTAGGTGGACCACACAATGATTTACTGGATATGGATTCATAGAGTTTCCATTAATCCCAATAGTATATGCAGTGAGCTCCCCCTAGTGGAGGCTGCAGACAGCCAGAATTTCTTCACATACCAACTTGGCTCCACTTTATGTCTTTGGATATTTAATAACACTTGCTTCAGGAGTCATGAAACATGGTCAGATGGGTATGGCAAAAGTCAGAATTTATTATAGACCTGCATTATTTTTGTAGAAATATATGCTAGGATTTTTTCAAGAAGGAGGGTTGAATTGTCTCTCAGCCCCACATCGCATTGTTGCTACCAAAGCAATTTCATTTTAATTAATAGAAAAAATTATACCTAGCAAATTTCTGAATCACGTCATTTAAAAAATCTTCCTGTATCCACCTGAAAAAAACTGTAAAGTCATGGCCACTAGGGGACCTGCTACCACCTAATGTGCAGTCCACTACCTGTTTTCAGGCAAGATCAGTCCCCAGTAACAGCGACATAGAAGGAAAATGGGGGTGTGCGTCAGTGCTAGCTGAGCTCCTGAGCCTGATGAAAAAAAATGCTTTTACATTGCTTCTGAAGAGCAGAGAAGCTCCTACGTGTCTGTAACTCTAATCTCTTCCTGCTTATCAGCTTTCTGAGCCCCCTAGAAGAAATAAAACATAGTGTGAAGTAAAGGAAGTGAGGACACTGCATACAGTACTGGCAGAAGGGATACACCTCTTTCTTCTGATAGAAATGCATCTAGCTGTGCAGATGAAAAATTATATGGCTGAAAGAGACTTTAGAGAAGCCCAAAAATAACTGTTCCTTCACAGTTATGATTGTATATGGTGTCGTACATGAAAAACACAGATGTCACAGCAAGGAGCCAGTGGCGTACTGCCAATATAGGCAGACCACGCCACTGCTATGGAACCCGCGGCACAGGGGGGCCCGGAGCGTACAGAGTGCTCCGCCCCCTACATCTACTCTGCACACAGGCTAGTTTTATTAACATGGGCATTGAGGCGGTCCGCCCACTTGTGTTCCCCCTCTCCGGCTCCCAACAGGTAGCATCATTCCGACGCGCCACCAATGTCCCCAGTCCTACCCCTCCCCCTTTCTGACCTTTCCATGATCCCGGGTGGCTGCGCGCTCCCTAGTCCAGGACCCAGGCACTGCGTCTGCTGCACCAGCATTTAGCAGTGTGCAAAGATCCTGCTGCTGATTGGCCAGTGTATCGCTGGCAGGCAGCAGGCACATACAGGTGCGCACCCAGCCTGGCAGTTATCCAGAGTGTGCACTCGTTACCTGCCTCATCAGCCACCCCTGGCACTCCGGTAACTGTCTGAAGTTCCCAGCCAGTCCAGAATAAACATTGTTGAGTCAAGTCAGCTGGCCGCCCACCCACAGTAAGAGGACAACAGCAGACTTAACAAAATGGTTCATATATGGATATATGGGTATTCTTGATTGGGGGAGGGCAGCAGCAAGCAGAGTTCATGTGGGGTTGGGGGCACTGTAGGCTCATAGATAACTCATGACAGTGTGCCCCCCATGAACTCTGCTTGCTGATAAAGACCGCTGTATCAAGCAGCACAGATTGGTGGGTGGCTATGTGCCCACTAAGCATCAGTGGCAAGGAGTTAAAGGAGTTATCCAACCTGTATAATGCCCCCCAAAATGCCCGGGCACCTTTTCAGTAGGTCATGTATGCATTTCTTTATTGGCATATGGGGGTGTGGCAGGGGAGGAGCCAGGGCAGGAGGTGGGATGGACCAGGGTAGTGGGCGTGGATAGGGGCCCAATTCAGATTCTTGCTATGGGGCCCAATGATTTCTATGTATGCCCCTGCTAGGAGCTTAAAGGGTTTCTGTCATCAGAATTTATCACTGTAAACCTAGTGTCATTTGAAACCTAGTGTCCCGCGCATGCGCATTGATAAAGCCGGGACCCAGGCGGCCGGCGGCTCTCATGCGCGGATTGTGGATCGCACTGCGCAGGCGCGGGATTTCGCACTCGGACAGGACCGGGAGCCGAAAGAGCTGGCTGCCTGGCCCTGTCAATCACCGAACCGGAGGAGGGGTAAGAGGAGGAATTACACCGCTACTAGGTGCAGGGTTAACGCCCCCTGCACCTAGGGAAGCTAATTTACATATTTTAAAAATGCAATTTTCTCTAAAACAATGCTACAGAAGTCTATAACATTAACAGATCTGTCATCAGGTGTCATTTGTGCATTGCAAATGACACTAGGTTTACAGTGATAAATTCTGATTACAGAAACCCTTTAAGATGGGACTTACTTCAGTTACCTAGTCCGTTCCTTATAATTTACTGGTCCCAAATTTCCTTGAAAGTCCCATGAGGCTCATGGAGCCAGACTTTACAAGAGTGGGAAAATCAGATTGTCATTATAGATTCTCTAATGCGATAATGCATTTACTATCAGCTGTATTCTATTATTATTATACTATTTTTATTGCTATTATATCTAGTATTGCAGCTCTTTGGTTATAATAATGGCTGCACTATCACATTATACTTTATAATAGAGCAATCCACCCGTGTTACTGTATCCAGCTGTCTTATACTGTATGTAAGGATTTATATACATTGTTCCTATAATTGATCTCTGGAGATCGTTAGCTCAGATCAGCGGCAGGCTACTGGGACCTTTATGGCAATTACATGTCAGGTAAAACAAACATGTCAACATGTTGCTAGAAATGACATTCTCCATCTCTGAGCATCCATCTCATTGTTTTCAATTACAGTAAAGCCAGTATGGCAGGAGGGTTATATTAATAATTATATCTCAAGCTCTTTATTCAAGGGGTTTTACAGGAATCATAGGGCCACATAGTCCCCAAATTCAGAATGGGCTCCACTGAGAGCTTCATCAAATGTACTAAGCGTTTACATCCACAATTATCTAATCATACAATTATGACTGCAAGCTCCACTAGGGGGAGCTCTTCATAACCCCCTCAATAAAGGTCACATGACAGGTTTTATTACAGTAAAAATGAATTCCCAAAGTTATTACACAAAGTCTCTTGAGATTTTGCAAAGTAATAACTTTGGCTCATCGGAGCCAATATGTTCTAATACTGTACGGCTCTCCCACTCTGTACAGTATTAAAACAAAGTTTTATGCAAATCGACTTTGGATGAAGCATTCAAAGTCAATTCGCTCATTCCCAGTGGCCACTAATCGGGTCCTCCAGAGTGATAGATGTCCACTGACCGAGATATATAGAACCTGTGCAGTGGACACCTTCCATTAAAGGGGTTGGCCACTTTGTTAGCACTTATTAAAACTCTAAAGGAAGCAGGGAGACAATAAACTTCCTAATATATCTTCTGCACCAGATCTGCCTGGTTTCCTTGCTATTGGAAGCCACGTCCCCTCAGTCCTGCTCTCATAGCTGCCTGTCTCGTCCATGCCTGCACGTGCTCTAGTCCATGGAAGGAGTGTGCTGCTCCTGAGTCCTAAAGGCACCCTGCTTGTGTCAGAGAAGTTTCCTTTTGCTGTGACTGCAGTCCTGACTATACAGGGCTGAAGGGCCTTAGCAGAGAAACTTGTTAGAAGTTAATGATGTGTGACCCTCTGTACACTGTATATAGTGATGTGTGACCCCCTGTACATTATATATAGTGATGTGTGACCCCCTGTACATTATATATAGTGATGTGTGACCCCCTGTACATTATATATAGTGATGTGTGACCCCCTGTAAATGATATATAGTGATTTGTGACCCCCTGTACATTAGATATAGTGATGTGTGAACTCCTGTACATTATATATAGTGACTTATGGGAACACAGGTGGGCGGGGAGGTCATGTGACTGCTCCTCTAGACATGCTTGCTGCAGTGCATGCTGGGATTTTTACTTTCACTTTGCAGCTGCTCCTCCCACATAGCCTGTCTGAGGGAGTTTTGGCTATTGTCTGGGGGAACTTTGGATTTTTGATACTTAGGGTGGCCAACCCCTTTAACTCCACAATCTATTGCATGATAATTAGTTTTCTAATCTATACAACCCTAGACTGTAACCAATCTACACTTTATAATATCTTTATATACTTATAGATACGGCACAGTTCCATTAAATTGGCTTCAAATATGCTGGATTATCGAACAGTCAATAGAAATGTGTAAAAAACACACGTATTTTCCTATCATTTCTGTTCCGTTCTTTTACAGGTCTGTAATGGCAAGATTCTATGTCCATATGTCCGCATATCCGTTCCGCAAAAAAAATAGAACATGTCCTATTCTTGTCCATTCTGTGGACAAGGATAGGCATTGTTACAATGGATCCGCAAAAAAATGGATGTCACGCGGATGTCATGTGTTTTTCTTGCGGATCCGTGTTTTGCGGACTGCAAAATACATATGGTCGTGTGCATGAGCCCTAAGGGTTAAGATTAGGCTCGAGAAAATTGACCTTTGGATCATAGATCCGAAGTCAATTCGTTCGTATACTTTGATGTTAATTCTGTTTTGGTACAGCATTTAAAATGTATTGGTTCTGTGGAGCCAAAGTTCTTCCCGCCCGAAGTCACGCGAGGCTTCGGTTAATTCCTACTGTATGCATATCTGTGTATTGAAAGGCTATTTAAAATAGTAATCCAAAGTGGGTTTGGTACCGAGGAACCAGCCAGTACCAAAGCGCGAATTCGGGCGAGAAAAACTTTGGCTCCACTGAGCCAATACAATTACGGAACAGAATTAAAATCTAAGTATTTGAACAAATCGACCTTCGGATCATAAATTCAGTCAAGCCTAGTAAAGATCCTTATCAAATTTCACAATCTCACGTTAATTCACAGTTCTGTGCTTATGTACTACTGCATGCATACAGTATTTACAATGTTTTTTATTTAAAAAAGAACTAATTTCAATAAATTTCCACAAAACACAGCAGAACATAACATTGGCAGATTAAATGACATAAAATCACTGCCTAGGACATTGATTTACAGAACAGCAGCCTCCTCCTCATCGCTGACTTAACATCTCTGTTCTTTAAACTTTAGATGATTGGGTTTAACATGGGGACGGCGGCTGTGTTAAAAAGTGAGAAGAGCTTCTTGGAGTTTATCGTCCCCTGTGAAGTTGGGGTCAAGTACTGAGAGATAAGCGTCAGGTAGAGAAGGGTGACCACTGTAATATGGGAGGAACAGGTGTAAAAGGCTTTCTGCTTTCCTCTTCTGGAAGGGATCTTCAAGATGGCTGATATTATAAAAAGATAGGGGATTAACGTGAGGACAAAGGGGACCAGAGTGATAATAAAAAGTCCCTGGATGAAGACCACCATTTCTAGGACCGCAGAGTCATTACAAGTGATTTTCATAAGAGGTATGATGTCACAGAAGAAATGGTTGACCTCATTGGATGTATAGCATGTGAAACCCGAGAAGATGATAACCGGAGCAAGGACTTGGACACAGCCCAGCAAGTAGCAGCAGGAACATAGTAGACCACAAAGCCGGCGGTTCATGATGGTATGGTAACGTAGAGGGTTACAGACGGCTACATATCTATCGTAGCTCATAGCAGACAAAATTAAAAGTTCATGACCAATTAAAGAAGCAAAAATGTACATTTGAATTATACATGCCGAGTATGAAACAGTTTTATCACCAGTTATGAAGATGAGAAGAACCTTATGTAAGGTGATAGTGGAAGATGACAAGTCCACCATGGACAAATTGCCCAAGAAGAAATACATGGGGATGTGGAGATGACGGTCTACACAGATCAGTAAACAAATAGTCATATTGCCACTACATGTGATGAGATAGATGAGTAGAACCAAGAGAAACATGGGAACCTGGAGCTCTGGGACATCCGTGATCCCTTTAATGATGAAGTACGCCATCAACGTCTGGTTGGTAGAATTCATTAATACGACTTATAAATCTGCAGCAGAGAAATGGTCTTCATTAATAATCTTTAAATCTTTCTAGAAGTTCCTTACAATTTTTCAGATGTCATTTACACACGTTAGAAAACGTCATTATTGGTGGTCCTGGATCTAGAAACTCCAATATTGACCAGGACTAGATCATCCTCCATTCTCCATTGGTCTGTTGCTTGATTTCCCAAGATTGCAATGGCTAACACAAAAACTTGCATGTCAGTAAAGCAAAGGTCACACATACAAAACAAAAAATCATGCCTTGACCATTCCAATCTAAGAAAATGACGAACCAGAGGTACAGGCAGGAGCATATTTATAGTAACTGCAGAGGCAGCAACTGCATACAGGTCTAAAGCCCCCTCTGCTAGTAAGATGAATGGCTCATGGGTTCCCTGTTACAGATTACGGTATGCTATGACGCCCAGGAGCTTCAAGTTTTCAACTCTGGGTGAAAGTGTCATTTAAGTGTTTGGGGGTTCCCTGGTGATGCTTTAGTCATGTGACAAATGAGTGTAGATGACATATGACCATGCTTGCATATGTAATGGATGAACATGGTGGAAATGGGAGATATTTGCATGGTAAGTAAATGAATAAGTTGGCAATCCCTAAATGAGCTCCATTTTGTATAGTAGGAATGTTTCAATTTCTACATTTTGAAAAATCCTTTTAATTATAAAGAACATATAGTGAAAAAAGGAATTAATTAATTCAACTCCTTCAAAGTTTACAATCGCAATGTAATTCCTCACTAGATAGGGGCTGAATTTAATGGGAATCAGTAACCAGGATCTGAGACTATTATCCGTACTACCACATGAGTCCAGATCTCCATTTTTTACATTCCAACTAACCCCCAGCTGTCAGCCCTCAAAACTGCGCCAAAACACACAGTCCTATGCGCATGCACAGCAGTCCTGACAATGTATTTCAATGCAGCCTTAAGCTCTGACAGTGGAGGAGCAGGGGGTAGTAGAAAAATGTTAAAAAAAAGTTATTTGAATTCCCTGTCTGCACTACTACACATGCATTACTGTAGGTAATAGTCCAAAATCTTCATGACTGAATTACTTTCAGAGCTTTGTTCTCAAATCACTCAGAAGTGAATAATTCTTATAAAAACATAAAATAATTAAAAATACAAAACAATAAATAAATATTAAAAAAATCAGAGCTCCTCACTGTTCACCTCAGGCAGGCTGCTTTCAGGTTGCCTGCCCACAGTGCATGGATCCCATGCTATAATATGCCCATATTCATAAGTATGGAGAGTCAGGAGTGCACCACCAATGAAGTGAGGTGAGGCGATCGCCTCAGGCAGCACCAGGTAGGGACAAAAGAGGGGCAGCCGAAGGGCCATGGGCTGAAGGGAAGGGGTTAGGTTAAGAAATTGGCATTAGGGAAGGAGGGCGCCATTTCAGTTTTTGTCTCAGGCAGCATAAAGGCTATGTGCACCCCTGTGGAGGGTTCCCAAACCTACAAACAATAACCCTTCCCCTTCAGGTCTTCACTTGCTCTGTGTAATTCTCTGCTTTTAGACTTGGCCAACAGTTATGCCCCACACAAGTGAAGAGGGGGTAGATGCTTAAAGCTTTAAAAGGGGTTTTCTAAGAGTAGAAAATTGATTACCTATTCTCAGGATAAGTCATCAAAATTTGGTGGGTGGGGGTTTGACTGCTGGCACCCCCACCGGTTAGCTGTTTGAAGAGGCTGTGCTGCTCCGGTGAGTGCTGCGATCTCTTCCTAAGCCAGTGACGTCATGTTCATCGGTCACATTGCCTGAGGACAGCTTTGTTCCATTCAAGTGAATGGGCCTGGGCTGCAATACCAAGAATAGCCTCTATACTATGCACTGTGCTGTGATTAGAATGCTGTGAGGAGGCTGCAGTGATCACACAGCTGATCGGTGGAGGTGTCGGGAGTCAGATCTCCACTGATCAGATACAGATGTACAACACCTTGACAACACCTTTAATCTTAGCCTTGGAGGCTGAAGAGGCCTGTGACAAAAAGCTGAAATAAGTCTTTGTTTGTCAATATTATCAGGGGTGAGGAGGTAGCAGTTGCCCTCAAGTGTCAGAGGGGGGCAGAATGTCCTCTTTTTAACATAAATGGGGGCTAAATTTTACATATTTTGAATAGTGGTCGTGGAGCTTTGCCTTATCTCTGCACGATGATGCTGAAAAACCAAAAAGTAATGGATTCATTTTCTGCCATGAAAAACTATAAGATGTCCACAAAAAATAAAAATAAAAAACTGGGTAGTCCTTTCATGGTGTTGTACATGAACAGGGGCGTAACTAACAGCGGCAGACCATGTGACAGCTATGGGGCCTAGGGCAAGTGGGGGCCCAGTCTTAGTTGGAATCATCTTCTCTTTTACTGGGGGTAAAAACTTGGTCAGGACTCTACCCTCTAAAGGAACAACTTTTAGCAAATGAGACCATGGAAAAAATGGTCCAAGGGTCATTGAAAGGAGTTTAGACAGAAACCCTTCTGTCCTGTGTGGGGGGCCTGGTTTGATCCTTGCTATGGGGTCCTTACTTCTCTATGTACACCACTGTACATGAATAACACAGATGTCACAGCAAGGAGCAGAAGACAGGACTCACCTCTGTTACCTGCTCCGCTCAGTCCGTCTGTTCTGGTCACAGCTGCTTCCTTATAATTTACTGGTCCTGAATGTCCCTTAGAAAGTCCCATGAGACTCACACAACCGAGGAAGCCAGACATCACAGGAGTCTGAAAATCAGATGGTCATTTTAGATTCTCTATTGAGATAACGCATTATCTATCGTCTCTCTTCTATTATAATTAGACTATTATTTTTATTGCTGTTATTACCTTGTATTGCGGCTCTTGGTTTATAATACCGGCTGTACTATCACATTATAGTCTATAATAGGGCAATCTACCTGCATTACATTATTTTTATGCCCCAAGCCTCTGTCTTTTATATAGTACCATTTATATACAATGTGCTTATAATTGATCTCTGGGGATCGTCGTCTCATACCGGTGGTGGCCCACCGGGACCTTTGTGCTAATTACTTGTCAGGTAAAACAAACATGTCAACAAGTCCCTAGAAATGACACTTTCTATTTCTGAGCAGAAGTGTAATTGTTTTCAATTACAATAAAGCCATTCTGACAGGAGGATGATATGAATACTTAGATCCCAAGTTCTATATTCGAGGGGGGTTAACAAAAATCATAGCGCCTCATAGTTCTCTAGTCCCGCTCATCAGTGAGAGCTGCATTGAATGCACTAAACCATTAGTAAAGTTCACCATTCCATAATTCACATGTATAGAGGAGCTCTGTTTTTTTTTTTCGATAAATCTTTCAATTAGGGTACATTCACATCACCGTTTAGCTTTCTGTTCTTCTAATCCGTCAGAAGAAGAGAGAGAGAAACAAAAAAACAGGATCCTGTAAAAAAAAAAAAAAACGGATCCTGTTGCATCAATTAGGCTACATTCACACGTCTGCAAATGTTTTGCAGACACGCAACCGGCCATGTGCATTCCACATTTTGCGGACCGCACATGGCCGGCTCTATAATTTAAATCCCTTTTCTTGTCCGTGGCTGTGGACAAGAATAGGACATGTTCTATTTTTTTGCGGGGTCGCATCTTTTGCAGCCTCATTGAAAATGAATGGGTCCGCACCTGTTCCACAAAATTGTGGAACGGATGCGGACCCATTTTCAGGATGTGTGAATGGACCCTAATGCATAGGATTGCACAGGGTCCGTTTTTTGCAGGATCCAGTACAAAAACGGATCCTGTTGCATCAGTTGTCATCCATGTCAGCCATTTCTGTCTGAGATCCATTTTTTTTAGACAGGGAAAAAAAGTCCTGCATGCAGTACTTTTGTTTCCGTCTAAAAAAAAAGCATCTCAGATCGAAATTGCTCAAACGGATGACAACTGATGCAATTATGGAAGTGACTGGACTACCCAGGGGAAGCCCATGCGAACAAAGGGCAAACTTATTACCCAGATTGGGTCACAGTCATTAGCGGGTTACCACAGGAGTCAGTATTGGAGAGGTTGCCATCATTAGTGGGGTACCACAGGGGTCAGTATTGGGCCCTATTCTCATCAATATATTTATTAATGATCTTGTAGAAGGCTTGCACAGTAAAATATACATTTTTGCATATACACTAAACTGTGTAAAGTAATTAACACAGAAGAGGACAGTATACTGTATGTATATATATATATACTACAGAGGACAGTATACTGTGTATATATACTACAGAGGACAGTATGCTGTATATATCTGTATATATATACTACAGAAGACAGTATAATGTATATATACTACAGAGGACAGTATGCTGTATATATCTGTATATATATATACTACAGAAGACAGTATAATGTATATATACTACAGAGGACAGTATACTGTATATATAGTACAGAGGACAGTATACTGTATAAATATATATATATATATATATATATATATTATATATATATATATATATATATATATATATATATATACTACAGAGGACCGTATACTGGCTACAGAGCACTGGAGCAGAACCGCCACCACCATGAATAGCCCCACCATCTGTCATTACTTTCCGTTTCCTTCTCCTGTGCTCTCCCCCACTGGGATGCTGCACTTACACATTGATTACTCACTTAATTTCTTCTAATAAAATCCCCCTATCGTGCATTCACAGGAGTGTGCCGTTTCTGTCAGCTAGGTTTAGTCTATACAGCTGAGGACATGCACTGCTAGATCACCACTAGCATGTCCACAATATACATTTCCCATAGCTCTCAGTGCTTTTATTCAGTCAAAAAAAGATTTTATAAATATGGAAACGATGCCAGTAAGGAGCCCAAAGGGGCTGTTACCAACGTTTCAGGAGCCCAGCACCGCCCACTGTGAAGGAGCCCAGCACCACCCCGCATCCTCCAAATCTGCTCCTTGCTCCCCGCAGTCACACAGTTAGAGCGCCGTAATCTTGCACATGTGCGAGTATGTAGCATATAAGTGCCAGCATAGTGTTCCTTCCCTGTGCTGGCATCAGCCTCAGGGAACAAACTGCACATGCGCAAGATTACGGCGTGGTCAAGCTCGGAACTTACCTCCTCATAGAAACTGATTAAATTAGTTTGAAAGATCGATCCCTTATGAAGCCATGCTGGTATGGCCTTATTTGCTGATTTTCATTGAGGTACTCCAAGATAGCATCTTCAAACAGTTTACCCAGGACAGATGTTAAACTTACCGGCCTATAGTTTCCGAGCTCTGTTTTTGGACCCCCTTTGAATATTGGCACCACATTTGCTATGCGCCAATCCTGTGGAACACTTCCTGTCAGTATAGAGTCCTTAAATATCAGAAATAAGGGTCTGGCTATGACATTACAGGGTTGTATGCCATCTGGTTCCGGCGATTTGTCTATTTTAATAGTCAGTACAGAAATCACAAATAAATATTCATGAGGAACTGTTTTGACAAGAAACAAACCAGAAAGTCAGAGTCAGAGTCAGCTGTGAAGAAAATGTCCAACACTTGAATATATCTAATATATAAAGCTGAGGGTATGTATGTTTGTGTGTATGTATGTCCGCTAAAGGAATCCGCACCGTCGCAGCTATAATCACGAAATTTGGCACACAGGTACATCAGGTGTCCAGGAAGGTTTTAGAATGGGTCTCAGCTCTCCAGGAAGTACCGTTCCTGAGATATTCCCAAAAAATGCATTAGCCAATAGAAGCCTGGTCACATGACCCTTATCAGCCAATAGAAGCTCACGGGCAGTTAGTCTCCACACACACCAGGGTTCAATAACAACCCAGCCAGTTCACTGCTGTAGATGAGCTTTAAAGGGGCAGAGTGCAGTGGTTGACACTGTTAAAGGAGTATTCCGGTTACCATAAATATATCTTATGTTTTAGACTAACTCATCATCTATCATTACCTCATGTAATGTAAATTTCACATATTTTCTGTTCAGTAGTAATAAAAGATGTTTTCTTCCACTGCTACCCACTGAATTTCCTCCTAAATTACTATGGCATCGACCTGTAATTCAGGCCACCCTCAAAAGAACGACTTAAAAGCCCCTCTCCCAGGTCCCACTAAGCCATGCCCCTGACTCAGCCACGCCCCTTTCATTCCACATCCGATGGAGATTGAAAAAATGAAGGTAAAAATCAACTTCTGTCAGCTGCAGGGGAGGGAGGGTGAATTTCTCCCTGCAGCTCATGCTCAGACTGCACAGTGCTGCTGTCTGAGAGTGAGTTGTTCAAAAGGACATCCCTGTGTCCATTCAGGCCCGGTGCATGACAAAGGACAGGAAGTCTGAAAGCCAGACTGTCCAGCCCCCCCCCCCAACGTGAAGCCGTGCCACGGGTCCCCATGAAGCAACACCCCTAAACATGAGGCCACATCCCCTGGTTCCGTGAAAATACGGAGGAGAAGCTGTCTGAGCGTAAGCTACTGAAAGGGTGGACATCCCTGTGTCTGTCCAGGCCCTGCGCCGGACGGTGGACAGGGAGTCTGAAAGCCAGACTGTCCAGCCTAAAACTGGACCTCTGGCCACCCTAGGGGCAGGCTGATGTTAGGGTGGCCAAATTTCTGGCTTTAGGCTGGACAGTCCGGGTTTGTGGCTCCCTGTCCTCCGTCCAGCGCAGTGCCTGGACGGACGTAGGGATGTCCACCCTTTCAATAGAAACAGGCAGACAGATTCTCCTCTGTGTCTTTACAGAGCCAGGGAACATGGCCTCATGTTTAGTGGTGTGGCTTCATGGGGATCGGGGAAAGCTTCACATTTGGGGGAATGGCCGGTGAGGTCCGCTTTTCTGGGGTGAAGACAGTGGCCACCCTAGCTGCTGTAGAGGTCACAGTTAAAGGGGAGGACACTGTGGATGTTTCTGTTAAAGGGGTTGTCCCACGAAAAATATTCTACAGTTTTCAAACCAGCACCTGGATCTGAATACTTTTGTAATTGCATGTCATTCAAAATTTTGTATTGCTACTGAGTTATTCAATAAAATGTATCTGTATAGGACCACTTAATTTCTTATTTCTTTGACCTACTCACTGAGCAGGCCGCACATGCTCAGTTTAAACTTTTAACTGCCTCCTGAGCTGTGATGGGGAGAGCATGGACACGCCTCCTGCTGTGATAGGTAGAGCTGAGGCACACCCCCTTAGCTCCAACAAAAAAGACACTCCCCGTTAGCTGTCGGCTGACATAAATCTAGCAGAGCAATGAATGTGGAGATCTCTGGATCCATGTGAGGTACAGGGCTGGTTCTAGCTTTGTTAAAAAAAGAGACTATCATGTACTATATGATGTCTGATATTCATTTTTTACATTATTCGTCGGATAACCCCTTTAAGAGGCGAGCACTGTAGAGGTCACTCTCGATATCTTTTAACGACACACACACAAACATTAAATGAAATAGATTAAATATACCTAGGCGAAGCCAGTCCTTCAGCTAGTTTATTACATATTCCCAAACAGATCCTCGGCACAGCTGATACAGTGGCAAATGCAGAGGACAAAAGTTGCTAACTCCATACTGGGTTAGTTAAACGTAACTGAAAGTTTAAAAATCTCCAAATCCAAGCATTTTATGTATTCAGCTCATATGCACATCTATGTGTTTCCATGGTTATATACGTGTTTGTCACCATGGAGGAACATACATCTGTACAGGAGCTGTATAGCCAGCTTAGGACTATTTGCAAACTTGACTATTTTTTAATGCACCAAAGCAATAAAACATGGTTGCAAAAGTATACATGCCGTTTAAATAGACACAATGAAATGAGGGATTATTGAGAACTACACATATTAATCATAACAGCCCACATAAAGAGTTATCTCAAAGTTAAAGGGGTTGTCCCATAATGTCACTGTGTTATCTATCTAGGAGAGAAGAAAAGTATCCTATCAGTGGGGGACTCTCACCAATCACGAGAATGGGGTCTTGCATCCCTCATTTGAATAGAGCGGTGGCCACTGGCCACGCATGCACACTGCCACTCCATTCAAAGACTATGTCAAATGTAGCCAAGTATAGGCATTCTCATAAGGTTTGAATAGAATGGTACTGCTCATGTGTAACCACAGCTTCAGTCATACAAGGAGACACATGACCATCTTCTTGTGATTGCATTGGTGGGAGTCCCAGCAGTTGGACTCCATTCAACAGACAATATCATCTATCCTTTGGAAAGGGATAAGATAAGTAGTCATTCTGGAAAAAAAACATATGGCCTGATACTCATCATTTGCATAGTCTCAATATTGATTATACTATAGAAGGTTCTTAAAAAGGTCTCCTGACAGCCCCGGCAGCCCCATGGTCCATAGACACAACGGTCAGGTCGGGACCTCATTACTTCTATGGGAGAGTTTTCTAGGCATGGTCTGTGACCTGTGTATAGGTCATTGTACACGGAAAGATAGACAAGCTTCACCTACTGTGAATGGTGGATCCTGTATTATCTGTCATTCTAATCCTGCCTGTAATGATATCAGCTCTGTGTATAGATAAGAAGATAACTGCAGTAAAGTGATCTGCACAGACCAAGAAGTAACGCCTATTATTTGTCTCAGTAGCTAGAGCGAAAACTGTAGGATTTTGTTTTTGTCTAAATATAGATATTGACATGGACATTAAAATTCTCAAAAAATATGGTAAATATAAAAACATAATTTAAACTATAGGTAATTTTCTGATGACACATTTCCTTTAATCTCTAGAGTCTGCTCCTCACAAACCACCTTCTCAGGGCCAACTTCACATCTTTGTTTTTCAGGCTGTAGATCAGTGGATTCAGCATTGGAACAGCGGCTGTGTTAAAAAGTGAGAAAAACTTTTTATCTGCAGTGTTCACCTTGGTTGGTAATATGTACTGAAAGGTCAGGATGACGTAGAGGATTGTCACCACTGTCAGATGTGATGAGCAGGTGTAGAAGGCTTTTCGTCTCCCAATACTGGTAGGGATCTTGATTATGGTTGAAAAGACAAACCCATAGGGTATAAAAGTCAAAACGAAGGGTAAGAGGGTTGAAATGATCAGTCCTTCAGTGAGGGTCAGGATCTCCAATATTGAAGTGTCACTGCAGGTCAACCTCACAAGGGACGCCATGTCACAGAAAAAGTGGTCAATGCGGTTGGATGTATAACAGGTAAAGCCCGATACAATAACAACTGGAGGGATGATCAGCAAGAAACCCAACACCCAACAACAAGAAGCCAAAAGAACGCAAACTCCACTGGTCATGACTGAGTGATAGCGTAAAGGGTTACAGATGGCTACATACCGGTCATAACTCATCACTGCCAGGATAAAAAGTTCATGACCTGTAATGGAAGCAAAGAGGTACATTTGGATGATACAACCATGGAAGGGAACATCATCATACCCCTGAGATGAAGATAAGGAGAACCTTATGTAGAGTGATAGTAGATGAAGACATGTCCACAATGGACAAGTTGGCCAAGAAGAAGTACATTGGAGTGCGGAGGTGATGATCAAAACATACTAATAAGAGAATGGTCATGTTGCCACCAAGAGTTACAAGATAAATCAAGAGAACCAGGAGGAATATTGGAAGCTGGAGCTCTGGTACATTTGATATCCCTTCAATAATAAAGTAAGCAATCATAGTCTGATTTGGAGGATTTAGATTCATATTCTGGTTTTTGGAACTGAAAAAATACATAAATACAAATTACAATGAGTGTAGCGTTATATTTTTGTTGGATTTGGTTTAATCCAAACAATACACAGATACAGCACATTTTAAACAATGGTCAGAACAGATGATATTCAGATTCAGTAAGTACAAGAGCCTTACTCTGCCAGAGGAACTTCTGGATCACCCTGGCAGAGACAATAATGGACCCTAAAGTTCCAGTTGAAGATAACACCATGTGGAGCTAATACAGGTTTTTATCACCTGCTACTAAGGTGTATTTCGTTTACGTGTCCAGCAACAAGTAAGGCTTCTTTCACATTAGCATTATTGCTGGATCTGGCAGGGTTCAGCAATAACGCTTCCGTTTCTGATAAATACAACCAGGTGGATCCGTAATGAACGGATCCGGTTGTATTATCTTTAACATCGCTGGAACGGATCCGTCATGAACTCCATTGAAAGTCAATGGAGGACGGATCCTTTTACTACTGTGTCACACCAAACGGATCCGTCCCCATTGACTTGCATTGGGGGTCATGCCGGATCCGTCTTGGTCCGGATCCCCAGGACGGAGAGCAAACCGCAAGTGAGACGCAAGTGAACTGAATGGAATGCATTTAGGACCATTCCGTTATCTTCAGTTCAGTTTTGTCGCCATTGACAATGAATGGGGGCAAAACGTAAGCGTTTTTTTCCGGTATTAAGCCCCTATGACGGAACTCAATACCGGAAAAAAGGAAACGCTAGTGTGAAACTAGTCTAACCTGATTACACATTTTTAGTTTTTATCATGAAAAAAGGTAATTGAAAACATGTTATTTAAATGGAATTTTCTACAAGATTTTTTTTAAATTGTAAACTTTTAACAAAATTTGAAAAACTAGAACTAGATGTCTCCTAATCAGTGATCAGAACACTATAATTAAAATATTTTCAAAAGTAAGCAAGCTCGTACACAACCTCACACCTTATAGATATCGCAAAGCAACAAACATGATTTTCCTGTCTTCCAGATCCATATACACTATACCAGGGCTGGCCAACCTGCGGCTCTCCAGGTGTTGCAAAACTACAACTCCCAGCATGCCCAGTCTGCCTACAGCTATCATCCTACAGCAGGGCATGGTGGGAGTTGTAGTTTTACAACAGCTGGAGAGCCTCAGGTTGGCCAGCCCTGCACTATACGGACAAAAATATTGGGACATGAGTCTTTATAATCATATATATTTTGAGAAAATGTGGAATGCATGTTTTTATAATATTGGGCTCTAAAAAATGTTAGTGGCTATGTGTACCACGCTCTCCAGGGGCGTAGCAATAGGGGAAGCAGGGGAAGCAGCTGCTTTGGGGCCCAGACCCACAAGGGGCCCCCTCAGGAGGGAGACTGAAAGATTTTATTGTCAGACCCCCCTCAACAGTATTATACAATGACATTATATACAGTGACACTATAGAAAGCGGATGGAGCGGCTGTCAGGCCTTGTCTGGGAGAGCTCAATCTTGACTAGCCACAAGAGTGAGGGTTGCATGTGAGTTCGGGGTTGCGAGGAAGTTTCTGGGGGGCCCCATTTAAAAATTTGCTGTGGGGCCCAGTTAGTTGTAGTTACGCCACTGACGCTCTCCATACCTTTTGAAACTTATCCGTACAAAAGGAACAATTCAATTAACTTAATGCCTCCAGCAGGTGGACTAGGATCCATCCATCGCAAAGCAATAGCTTGCCTAGCCAGAAATAAAGATTCATGACTGCCTTAAATCCGAGGATGATGTGCCCATCAATCTTCCTGTAGATGACAAAAAATCACAAATAGCAGGACACAGAGGTATGAGGAATTCAGTATTTCAGATAGAGCAATCACTTCGTTCCCCCAAAAAAGAGGAGATATAACTACACATCAGAAGCCCAAAATGTGCCCTAGGGCCATAACTGCGATGGCAGTAAGAAGATGGTGTCCATCACATTCTATAGCATCTTCTCAGAGTAAGATAACTATAATGAATACTGACAGAGACACCACAAGGTGTGAGGACACCCAACCAGTCTTCATGTGTCAAGGTGGGTATATAAGTTTCTGTCAATGGGCACCATGAAATGTCAGCATGGATAAGATGGGTATAATTAGCAGAAATAATGCCTGTAGGTCCCTTGGATCAATAAATATCCATAAGTGGATGGATAGATAGATAGATAGATAGATAGATAGATAGATAGATAGATAGATAGATAGATAGATAGATAGATATTGGACATCTTGGTTCTGGAAACTGATCAGACTAAGGCCCCTTTCACACCTGCGGCAGGGGACTCCAGCATGCTGTTGTACATGTTGTAATTTTGTTAATTTAAGTGAATGGGGCCGGAGCGTAGTTCAGGCCCCACAAGTGCCCCTGCGGCAGCACAGATCAGCCTGCCAGAGTCCCCTGCCGCAGGTGTAAAAGGGGCCTTAGGATGTCTTATCTGAAGATATCAATTAAAAAAAGGCTAACGAGGTGATTAAAAAATCCCAATGTAATTTGTGAGAGTATGTAAATGAAACGTGCCATCAGAAAATGAGCTATTGTTTTAATCACATTTTTGTGGGGGTTTTTTTTAGAATTTTTGGTGAGTTTTTAAAATTAATTTTTCATGACGCTATCTTTAGTTTAAAAATTAAATACTTTTATTTTAAATAAATGTATTGTAAAAAATATCATCTTGCAATTGTCACACCGACTGCTAGGTCTAATATTAGATCATGATTTCCTCTTCTCTACAGGTGAGTTTTCAGTAGCAATTATCCTTATCATTACAGCCAGCATTACAATGACAGATATCAGCTCTGTATATATAACACAGAATCTATCATACACAATATGTGATATCACAGCGTATAAGCTCCCTCCTGACCTCTGCAGAGGACACAGAGCATGCCTAGAAAACTCTCCCACAGAAGTCACTGAAGGCCCCTCCTGTCCAAAGTGTCTATGGCCCATGTAGCCACTCTCTAAGACAGTAAGTTTTAACATATTTAGGCCTAATGGCCATTATGAAAACTGTAGAATTGTAAAAAAAAAAATTTAATAAATAGTTGAATAGTTGACATTGAAAATTAAAAAAAAATCACCATTCTTAAAAAATTGATTTCAACAATAGGTCATTTTCTGATGACACATTGCCTTTAAAGACATTTTTTTCTATCCAAAGCTCCCAATCTTGTTATGCAGAGGTTAACCCAGAACTGAGGATCCAAGAAAGTGTTAAGATGTGACAAAGAAGTGTTATTCCACAAAGTGATACCTGAAAGGAGACCTACAAAGCCTGCTAGGGTTTCTTTCACTCCGGTGGCAGAGCAATTCAGCGGGCTGTTCCGGCAGAAAATAGCCTACTAGAGGTCTTCGGAAACTTCATGTCTGTCGGACTGCATAGACTATAATGAGATCTTGTGCGAATCTGGACGCTGCCCGTCATTTATGCTGGGATTTGGCCTGACAAATATTGCTGCAGGCAATGTTTTTGTCCAGCCGAATCCCAGCATAAATGGGGGCAGCTCTATTCCCATTATAGTCTGTGGGCTTCTGCAGTGAACGGCAGGCTATATCAGGAGAACTAAGCCAGATTGTGCCTGCTGGATTGCTCTGCCACCTGTGTGGATATACTGTATGTAGCCTAAGTTCTTGTCTGGTTTCCAAACCTGTAGAGTTACAGTACCTTAATCAGGGGTGATAACCTACAGTTATGATCAGAGAAATCTTCTAAAATACTCCACAAAGTGGAAAAAGAGAAGCTAAATGGTGATCAACATTTGAGGACAAACCTACCGTCACCCAAAGGAGGAGAGCTCCAAGTCCATATCTTAAATTTATCCATAACATGTTAATAGACAGTACACATTAGCATCCAAAGGTCTCAAAAATCCCTACAGGTAATACTACCACAATATTTAAATTTCTCTGGCACTTGTAGGCCACATGCAGAAGACATTCATCCTTGAGCCTGAAAAGGCATAAGGACCAATTGTGGAGACCAGAATAGTTGATCAATCAAGTGAATGGCATAAGGAAAAGTACCTATATTGTACCTATAAATAACAGGGATAAAAGAAATTGAAATATAATCATTTATCTACGATATATTGATGACGTACCTGAACAGTTGCCTCCTTAATCATCACAGTAGACTTTAAGAAATAAATGTTATGGGGTTTTGCCTACTTTGCGATGCTATTGCTGGTGCTATTTAAGTATTAGCGCCCCTTATGAAAGAGTGCCAGTGGATCATTAGTACTAATTAGCATTTTGACTGTAAACATCAGTCCCTTGTGAGACTCATAGTTATCAATGTAAACACCTGGATTTCTGAAGCTTTTAATTAGTTTTTAAACTACTTGATCATATTGGATTGTATTCAACTGTTAGTTTTGATCAATAACTGTTTTGTCTTCCATCTATACATCGGCTTTCTAATACTTTTACTCTAGTAGACATTGTAAATTATGTTTGGAGCTTCCATTGGTAAAATGATGGACTCCGGTAAAATGATGGACTCCATGATGGAACCCCAAAGAACCCTATTATTAAATCAGCAATGTCTTGTTGAGTGCCTTTGGTGACTGTTATATGATACCTCCGGTACTCCGTAATTTTGGTTTTTCAGCTCCTAAGGCTTTAAGAAAAGAAAATCTTGATGTGTAAAGGGCCTAATTATAAAGTTAGCAACATGTGTGAGGCTTTCCATTGTAAATTCTATGAGAGTTACTGGCTCGATATTCTCCATAACGCCTTAGACTTTACTGCAAAGGGCGATGCGTATAAGGTCAGACTGGCCCACGTTCTGATACCATTGTAGGCCCTAAAGTCCATGAGAAAAGAAACATTTGGCTGCCTTTAGGGTCTATTTCTTTTATTTAAAACCTATTAGACTTTATTGATGATATGGGAGTTGTACCTTGTGAATCATTTCTATTGGTGGACCCAAGGAACCCCAGTCCGACAGTCCAACACTGCATGTGTATGCACACCCAGTTATCAATTTATTTATAAATTGCTTGTAATAATAACAGAAATGGCCTAATTTTATATTGTAAGATGCTTCAAAATTATTTCTTGTAGAAAGCAAGTATTTAGTGAAACAGACATGTCAGGAGAGGGGACAGATCCTCTTACATGTTGATAGGAAGGAGGAACTTTAGGCCAATATTGTCCCATTAGTGAGCCCTCTACACCAATGAATACTGTAGAAAAGCTCACCTTATTCCTATAAGACTCATTTGGGGCACCGGTTGTCCAAGAGTTGAAGAAATTAAAATGCATTAGCTGCAGGAAATATTATAGAATACGAAAGAAAACATTGTTTACCTGTTAAATCCCCAGTCTTTCCGGCACCCATGTTTCAGTGACCAGGCTGGTCTTTGCTATTTTTTTCTGAATCTATTGATGTGTTGTACATCCACATAACAGAGAATAAAACGTACTTACCGGATGCTTGATGTTCCCTAATTTCTGGTCCCTCTTAATAAACAGAAAAATGACCGCTCAGCCTATCAGTGACCTGCCTCAGCCAGTGACTGGTCATTTCTTGTGTGTCGACAGGGGCCAATTGTTAAAGACCAGCAACAACCTGGAAGGTGTCGGAATGTAAGAACCAGGGAATCATTGAGGTGAATAACACTTTATTTTATTTTATTTATGCCGTTTTGGCTCTTTTGTTTATGTACTTATTGAAAAAGCCAGTGGGAACCAATGGTCAGAGAATGGCGTAAGTAAAAAAAATATATAATAAAATGACTGTTCAAAACTTTTCAGGTCCAGAACCGAGCTCCTGTCTGGAACGATACGTGGACAAGGACTGACTAACTAGTCAGAATGATATTAAGTGGATTTGCCCTTAGAGGGAATCTGTCACCAAGATAATCACTTTTGAAGTAAAGCCATGGCCTAATAGCACTTAGTACCTTATTTCCAGATGTGCCTTTGTTTCATCAATAGAGGTTTTCTATCTTCTGAAAATCCAGGTTATATGGTATGCAAATGACCCAATAAGGTGCCCAGAGGGGCGTCACTCTTGCAGGAAGGAGCCCAGGCACGCCTCCTGCTAGTGCCCAAGCCCACCCTTATGCTGGGAGCAGGGAAAAGAGGGCAGAGTTATGGCTTGAATGTGATGTAGGAGGCGTGCCTGGGCTCTTTCCTGCAAGGGTGACGCACCTCTGGGTACCTTACTGGATCATTTGCATACCAAATAAACTGGATTTTCAGAAGATAGAAACCTCTATTGCTGAAACAAAGGCACATCTGGAAATAAGGTACTAAGTGCCATTAGGCCATGGCTTTACTTCAATAGCGATTATCCTGGTGACAGATTCCCTTTAAGGGCTATCTGTCAGCAGATTTGTACCTATGACACTGGCTGACCTGTTACAAGTGCCCTTGGCAGCTGAAGGCATCTGTGTTGGTCCCATGTTAATATGTGCCTGCATTACTGAGAAAAATGATGTGCAAATGAGCCTCTAGGAGCCACTGGGATTCTTTAAAAAAATGTATAAATTTGCATAGTGGTCACTTGTTGGAGATTATTCCACTTTCATATCTATGGTATGGACTGGCCCAGAACTATTCCTTTCCATGGCTCATGGCTCTGTACAAACTGTATCCACCCCTTCTGCTCACACACCAGGGAGAAAAATAGTTCTGGCACTGTCTAGAGATGAGCGAATCATTCAAAAAATTATTCGCCGAACATTCGCCGAACTTTTCCTAAGATTCGTATATTCGACGAATAGATTTGTTGTATTTGCGTACAAAATATACGTTATTATGTGCTATTAGCGAACATTTGCACACTAATAACGAACGTTCATTTAAAAAATGTACGCAACTTCTTAGAAGACATACGCATGAGCGTACAAATAGCTTCCGAATCCTCAGCGTACTATTGTCTACGCGATTACGTAATACGCAGGCACGTACGACGAGAGGCGTGCACTCCTCAGAGGCAGAGCGAATATTCGAAAATGGCATCCAGATGATCCTCATCATTTAGCTCTGCTGCACAGCTGAAATACATAGTCCGACTGATGGACCGCCAGGATTACGATTTACGATGGCTTTCACCGCCTCCCGAACCAGCATAAAAAGGAGGTGATCCAGCAGGTGATCTGAGGCTTGTACCATCGTTTCGACACCTTGCGGACCCTGGGCCAGATCCATTGTAAATGGTCAGATCTGAAATCGCCCGCAGAGGCAGTATGTATATTTGAGGTAGAACAAGTAAGGTGCTGTCTATCCGGCTAAGTGCATAGTACAACCAACCACCATACAATAAAGTGAATATGAAGACCCATTGCGGTACCTGTAAAGAAATACACACAATGGGCAACATACTTGAAAACGTTGCTGAAAGGTAAAAACATTAGTGCAAACAATCCAGTGCAAACAATATAGTGCAAATACATTATAGGTATAATGTAAACATTTTAAATATCACCTACCTAGTATGCTCACGGACACGTTTAAGTCTCTTTTCTTCTGACGCTTGTCATAGAACTGGAGCAGAGTCCCAAACTCAGTTGCAATTTGTAATCCACATAGGTAAAATTGTAATCCAAATGGGTAAAAAATAGCAGCAAAGGTTCCTTAAAAACCCTCTTTCAAGGGGCTCCCCAATAACCTGAAAAGGGGGGAAAAGGGATGAGGTGCACGTATGCGCAACTTGGTTACAACTTTTTTTTTGATGAGGGAGTCCTGACAATCCATGTCCATCTGGGTGAGGACAAACGCAGGGCAAAAAAAACAACGCCAACTAGTGCTCACCCTTCAAGTTAAGTCCACGTTGTGGCTCCCATAAAAGCTGCAGGATCCTTACTTAAGGGCCAGCAGGTCCTCTTCACTGCTGCTGCAGCTAAAAGACATGAAAGGGCGCTCCTGCCTCATGAAAGCGACACTGGCTGCGGCAGCAGACCCCCACCAACCTCTCAGGGATGGTCTTGGTAGTGACCGGGCGGTCACACTGGCAAGGGCCGTGGCAACTTGGGCCTTGCCCATTACCTTGTAGTGGCCAGATCCTCCCGCCTGCATACAAGGTGACAGAATCTCCGGCTGTAAGGGCTCTGGTAACAGTCTTCCGCGAGCGGCGGACTGTGCGGCGTGCACCTGCCATGGCAGTTGGTATTGTACCACCGATGGCTGGTACACAAAACTGTTGGTGGTCATCTGTCCCACATGAAGGATCGACAGCGGTGGCAAATCTGGTATCAGGGGTTCCAGCTGAGCTTGGGATTTCAACTCAGATCGCAAAGTCCCATCATTGGTCTCATAGGAACACCGAGCTTCTTCTGCGGCCTGGGCCTCCTCATTCCAGTCTTCCGGGGGCGCTACAGGAGTAGCTGGTCGCTTAAGGAGTTTCACCCCAGTAGCAAAGGGGCCTTGGAGGCTCTTCATGGGGGTATACTCCACGTAATCCCCTGCGTGGAGATTGTGGCGGACGGGCGGAAGATACGGCCGCTTTACAGAACGGCGGTTTACGTATAATTCTTCCGCCGTCTCCTCATCGCCGATAAAACCTACTCACCGTTCCACACTGAAACAAATAACGGTACCCCTTCGGTGCTCCAGCTTAGGGTCACCGGACCGTGGGTGCTCCAAGACCTGCACAACCCACTCCTCTACCAACTTTTTGTATTCCCAGAGGGTCAGGGTGTTCTGGGTGACAGCCTCGGGGACCATTGAATTTTGCCGAAGGGAGTAGTCCTTCCGCGGTGGAGCCAGAACTCCTGCTGCCTCCGCCATGTCAGCCAGCAGAGTGAACACCTCAGCGGGCACCTCAACCGACTTCTTAGGCTGCCGGACATATTGAGAGAGGTAGATCTCCTCCAGTTCCTTCTCCTCATAGGAATCGGTGCCCCACACCATGCCTCCCCAGTCAGGGCCTCGCTGTGTCGCCATCTTAATTTCCTGAGTTGCTTCGTCTTCCTCGCGCGCTGGAGAAGGGGGCGGAGCTACCAGGGAGGAGTATGCATCGCTAATGAATTGAATTCGTACGCAACAGCGTATAGAGTAACTTATACGTAACAATAGCGTATAATTTATAGGACAAACTACGTAGCGAATGCGTACAAAGCCGAAGCGAATCACCTAATATTCAGATTCTCTTCGCAGCTAAAAATTCCCAAGATTCGATACGAATCAACGAATCGACGAATCGATTCGCTCATCTCTAGCACTGTCTACTGTTCCACAGCCCAGACTAGAAACAAGGTAAAGGACATAATGTCGGTGGAAGCTGGATTTTCAGAAGAGGAGTGTCATGTGACCGGGTTCCTGACAGGTCAATCCAAGTATATTACAAACTTTCTCCTGCAGGCAAATTATGTGTAAAGAAGGCACATTTATGGAACCCTCTGGGTCCTGGAAAACCCTTGTGAATTTAAAAAGAATCATAACCAAGAGTTATGAAAAATTAACGCAAGAGAATGTTAAAAATTACTTATTACTTTTTTCAAATGACTTTTAACTTTTTTTTGGTCTCAGCTTAATGTCTAAAGTTTTACAAAATAACTTGACTGTTGAAAGATTCCATCTATAGTACTTATCCCTAGAGAAAGATCTCCAGAGACAACTGAACTTCCAAGACTAAAAGCTTATAAAAACATAATATCATTAACAAGTAATAGTGAAGACTGAAACAACACATTCAGGTAAGTGACCAAGAACTGTTCTGGTGGCTATGGTAAGTTTGAGGTAATTGCTAGAGAGGGTTGAAACTGATAATTAGCTTTGCCGTAATGCATCTCAAAAATTGCCTCCTATGAAAAGGACAAAATATAGATCTATATTTCAGATTGTATTGTTGTCACAGATCTGCTCATCTCTAGTCAATGCTTATAATCACTTAATACCTTGGGCCTCATGTAACCAATATGTCTGAGTTTTGCCTATATTCGGCTTAATATCAAACGTAAATAAATGTAAGACCACTAATATCAAATGTAAATAAATGTTTATGTGGCCCTGGTGGAGATTGGACCACTATTAGACGAGCACCCACCACTGCCGTTAAAACGGAAGAGTGCTGTGACCCTCTGTTTGATACAATAGTAAATAAATGTAAGAAATATTGATGCTCTGTAGTACAGTTTTCTGGCTAACAAAAAATACAATTTTGGCTTTTTTGCATAAAATGTAGAAACTTTTTGTGATTCTACTCCTCTCTCAGCACTTTTAAAAAGTTGGTAGTAAAGTGGGCATGTTTACCTAGGCAAGTAGTTAAAGGCTAGATTTTTCAAATGCAACTGTAAAAAAAAGTCACCAAAAATGTTCTAAAGTAGTTGCAAAAAAGGGATAGTGTAAAAGTTGGGGTGTAATATCTTAAGACAAAAGTTTTATTTTTAAAGATGTGCCAAGTTCATCAAAACTGTTCAACCCTTGAAAAATTTAGTGTAAACTATAGCAACACAGACTAACTTTGAAGTATGAAAAGATTTTGGTGTAAAGAAAGGAGAAATGTTTACAATTATTTATTTATTTAATTATTTATTTTTTTATAACTCGGAACTGAACCGAGAGAATGGGTTGAGGTGGAGAAGTGGAGAAGTAGGGATTTGGTTACTTGGGTTTAGGAAGAGGATAAGTAAAAAAAAAAATAAAAAAAAATAGAAATGTATGGTAGATTGCATTTTTATAAAAAATATTTTTAAAAAATTTAAAATTACCCTAATTGTCCCAATGCAGTTGGATGATTTAATGGACCCTCAAACATCCATACAAAGACTTGTGCCTGTATTTTTACATTTTTTTGGTCAGCTTTTGGGATGTTTTTTGTCTAACATTGGATGAGATTACATTTGTGAATTGTGACTTTTACTTTTCTCCAGCGCAGATACATTTTTTCCATCTTGTTATAAAGGTCGCAGTTTTAAATTTGTTTGCAACTCAGGTCCACCCATAACCACCCTACCTAGAGAGGGGTCATTGATCCAGGGAGTTATTCTGATGCCTTATTGGGGTCGGGAGGGAATTTTTTCCCCTAAAATGGGGAAAATTGGCTTCTACCTCACAGGTTTTTTTATGCCTTCCTCTGGATCGACTTGTAGGAAAACAGGGAGAACTGGATGGACAGATGTATTTTCAGCCTTATAAACTATGTTACCTAGTAGATACCCTACCTACGGATGTGAACAGCATGCCTCGATAAACAACATACCGTAGTGCTGTCCCTAGATTCTGGCTCAGAGTAAGAATGGTTTTATCAATTTCCATGTTGAAACAAATTTTCAATGTAAAGGGACCCTTTGAAATAAGCAAAATTTTGCTCCATGAACTCCATATTTATGGTTGATATTAAAGAGAACCTGTCACCATGAAAACACAAGGTAAGCTACAGGAGCATATGGTAGAACAGGAGGTGCTGAGCAGACGGATATATAGTTTTGTGTGAAAAGATTCATTAAAACTTTTAATTTATACATTTAAATTATTGCTCATTCTGGGCTTTGAAGTCCAGGAGGCGGTCCTATCAGTTATTGAAAGCTCTCTCTGTATACAGGACCGCCTCCTGGACTTCAAAGCCCAGAATGAGCAGGAATTTAAATGTATAAATTACAAGTTTTATTGAATCTTTTCCTACAAAGCTGCTCAATCTGCTCAGCTCCTCCTGCTTTATAACATTTAGCATATGTTCCCAGAAAGCTCCTGATGAATATGTCAAACATATCCATAGTCCCCCCATTCACTCAGTGTCCTTTTGGCCTACATTGGACTGGTATAGGTCAGTATTCCTTTTTTCTTAACTGTATTGAATAGTGTAGTACAGTGATGGCTAACCTCTGGCACTCCAGCTGTGGTGAAACTACGACTCCCAGCATGCCTCATTGATTTCTATGGAGTTCTGAGAACAGCCAAGGAAGTGGCCATCTTGGGAGTCGTAGTTTTACCACAGCTGGAGTGCCGGAGTTTAGCCGTCACAGGTGTAGTATGTTACACTCTTCCATACAAAGGTGTCCTATAAAAAATGAATACCACGTGGTATGTATTTATATTAAGATGGAAACCTATGGGCGGCATATGCAACTATACGCCTACGTCGAAAAATATTCCCAAGCCATTTCTTGGATGTACACTGCAAATATTATGCGAATAGATTCTTATATTGTCAGCTGATTCCTCTGAAATTGGTGGATTGGGCCAACATTTATCAAATGTGTATGACCAACATTCATTCATGGTATTTTATTTTCAGATTGTAATATAATGTAGAATCAATGAGGCCAGCAAACCTCACCACAGTGCAATGTGTCATTATTAAGGGGATCTCTGATGTTCCTGAGCTTCAGGCACCCATCTTCCTTCTGGTTCTTCTCATTTATCTCATCACTCTTTGTGGGAATATAACCATTGTTATGTTAGTTTGGAAAGATGATCATCTACACACTCCAATGTACTTTTTCCTCACCAACCTCTCCATCCTGGACATTACTTCATCCACCACCACGTTACATAGGATCCTCATCAACTTTATATCAGGAGATAAATCCATATCTGTTTCCTCCTGCTTCATTCAAATGTATTTCTTCTCATCCCTCACCTGTGATGAGCTAGTGATCCTGACGGCCATGAGTTATGATCGTTACATGGCTATCTGTAACCCCTTACGTTATCATGCGGTCATGAACTATAGAGTCTGCATTGTCTTAGCTACAGCATGTTGGATGGTGGGGTTTCTTCAGGTTACTCCAGTGGTCGTTTCACTTTCTCATTATAAGTGTTATCGATCTGATGAAATAAATCACTTCTTCTGTGATATAATGCCCCTGTTGAAGCTCCCATGTGGTGATATCTCGTCGTTGGAACTTTATATTTTTTTGAACGGGGTCCTTCTTGCAATTTTTCCATTTCCCCTCACTTTTGTCCCGTATCTGTTTATTATAACTTCCATACTGAAAATCCGATCCAGCACTGGCCGACATAAAGCCTTCTATACATGTTCTTCCCACCTTATGGTCATCATCCTTCTCTATGGAACCCTTGTGTGTCCAATACCTAAGACCAAAGTCTGATGACAACTTGGCTTACAACAAGTTCTTCTCTTTATTCAACACCACTGCTGTCCCCATGCTGAACCCACTGATTTATAGTTTAAAAAACAGGGACGTCATGTTGGCTTTAAAGCGAAGATTCATTCAAGTCTGATAAATCCTTCATATTGTTAATTGTGCCTGTAAATAGTAATACTGCTTGATAGGGTTGACCCTGATGATTAAAATGATACCTGTCTTGATATAATTGCAACCTTTCTGAGAAAAAACGCTTTAGTGCACCAGTTGGTATGGTTAACACTAGAAAGCTGAGGAGCTGAGGTGCACTGAGCATCTAGGTACCACCTCTTGGTGCACTGAAGCTCTCATTTACAAAAAAAATAAGAGTCTTCTTTTTATTATAGAAAAGTTGTGATCTTATATTATGCAGAATTTCTCATTAATGTGATTGGGGCCAAGAGATGGCACCAGAAATCTCTGGAACACTTGGAACCAGCTGACTCACTGGCTCCATCTAGGGGTGGTCACTATTGTAGCTCCTTTAATCTTCTCTCACAGGAGCACAGTACCTGTAGTCTATATTTTCCAGACTCAGTATTGACCTGGTACAGTAAAGGGAATAAAATGGTAACATCCCTGGTGGTCTAGGGCAATAAATGGTGTTAATAATAACATTTCTGGTAATTTACAGCAGTGAAGTGGTCAATTTTCACAGACCAGCTTAGTCAATCAGGGTGTTACTGTAATTAGCTGACAGAGATGATGTAGTGTCTATGCAAGCTATGAGAGACCAGGTGAAGGTGTAAGCAGGATGAGCACTCACTCTGGGTCTCTATGCACCGAAACACAAGATATATTTGTGCCTATGAACTAAGATATTATAACTGAGCAGTGCTGATGTCAGCCAAGCACTGGTACAAGATCTAATACTTAAGGTCAGGGGTGGATTGGCTATAGACTCAATAGGGAAATTTCCTGGTGGGCCAATGGCCAGGGGGCCACTCAAGCCCTCTTGATGGCCACAGGCCAGGTACATAAAGATCTGATGCTCAACTGCCACAGGTGCCTGCCTGAACTCAACTGTTTTACCATCCTCAGGACGATGATACAGTTGAATACTGTGGTTGGGGCAGCAGTATTTTGTGCTGCACTGTGATATTTGGTTCTTCAGGGAGTGAGTTTTTAAAAAAGACTGACTCCCTGGTAAGCCAGCTTAGTCTAGCTCTAGCATGGTGCTGGTGGGATCAGGGTCGGACTGGGGTGTCTAGGGCCCACCAGTAAAATTCCCTCTGGGGGCCCACTGTAAAGCTCACTCTGGGGGCCCACATGCATATGCTACCTGCCCACACTATCCAGTCTTTTATATGGACATAGGCAATGTACTGCATAGCATCTTAGGCAGCCTATTTATAGGTCAGTCTACTGTGCCATGTGTCACTTGTGCAGGAGGTGGGGGACTAGAGGCCTACCTAGCTCAGGGGCCCACAGGAGGATTCACCTGTTCCCCTGTGGGCCAGTCCGAGCCTGGCTGGGATCATTCATACAAACGATCCCATGGATGACTGATCAGCTGCAATGCAGTCGATCTCAAATGTAGGGCCAGCTTTATGTTCTGGCCAGCAGATAGACTCTGCTACAGAAGAGACTTGTGGATGTTTGTGCAGAATCTCATAGTATCATGTAGTCTCCAGCTCTGATCCCTCAGTGAGAGGTTCCTACAGTTTTTATAACTTGTACAGTATTTTTTTTAGTTTTTTCAGTGAGTGCTGAGATTCAGATACAGAAGGTGTAATAGGCAGGAAAAGGTTGAGGAGGCATCTGATAACTGGGAAAGAAGCATTTTTATTTCACAGAAGCCAAAGAAACAGCAAATCAGGTTTGCGAGTGCACCGAGGGTTGCGGAGTGCTGCAAAATTATAGTGAAATGCTCAAATTACAGATAAGTGCAGATTCAGATTACAGATTCACACTGACCTGGAGAATGAAGAGCACAAGTCAGTTTTACTGCATAGTGAACACCGTAAAAAAAAAAAAACTGTAAATCTGTCACAGAATTGCGTTTTTCCAATTCTACCCATTTGAATTTTTTTCCCACTTTCCTCTACATCCTATGCAATATTAAATGGTGGCATTAGAATGTACAACTCATGCAGCTATGTGAATGGAAAAATAAAAAGTTATGGCTCTGGGAAGACAGAGAGAGAAAAATGAAAATGCAAAAACTGAAAATCGCCTCTTCAGGAAAGGGTTATTTAGTCTTCAGAAGAGACGTCTAAGGGGGAACATGATTAAACCATACAAATATATAAATGGGCCATACAAAAAAATATGGTGAAAAGCTGTTCCATGTCAAATCCCCTTTAAAGACAAGGGGGCGCCGCCTCCAACTGGAGAAGAAAAAGAAAAGTTCAGTCTCCAGAAGCGTCAAGGCTTCTTTACTATAAGAACTGTGAATCTGTGGAATAGACTTCTTCAGGATATAGTCACAGGAGGAACAGTGGGCAGTTTTAGAAAAGGGCTTAGATGAATTCATAACAGTAAATGACATTAATGCTAATGCAAATATGTAGGAATGTAGGTCTAACTCCTTTTCTTCTAAAATTCCCATCCCCACCTCTCTCTTGGTTGAACTTGATTGACTTATTGTATTTTTCAACTGTATTAACTATGTAACTATATTAGTAATTATATAAACTGTAGGTAATTGTAATTTGGCTGCCCGACAGCACCACACTACACTGCTCTACAATAGATAGTAATGATGTGATCCTGCCTATGATATGCCCTCATGGCTGAGCAGCCTGACAGGAGAACTCGCCAATGTGTAGTATATGGAAGTGCTGGAGCATAGTGTGTAGTGAGGCCTTACACACTCACTCCCCTAGACAGCTCTGCAGGTGGTGGCACCCAGTCCTTCTCACATTCTAGGACAGGTTGCTGGTGGCCATTTTAAATAATTCCCAGAGAACCTTTTTAAATTGCTGACACATTTCTCCTATATGTGTATAAAACAACTTAAAATAATTGATAACAGTTCAGACAGGGTCGGAAACAAACACAAGATTACTAAAGGGGATATCCAAGATCTATAATGCCCGGGCCCCTTACCTCGCTCCCCCAGCACTTGCATCACTTCTCATACCGGCATGGCCGCTGCTGATCAAGCCTCCCTAGCATTGCGGGTGATATGGGCATATGGGGGGGCATTATAGATCTCGGATAACCCCTTTAATTCAATTCAAACGCTACAGTCATGTGACATAAGGCTGAAATGTGATGTGAATAGAGGGTATGAGATCTGTTGGGTCAGACCCAGGATCTGCAGAGGCACTAGAGTGGAGAATGGGAGTAGTAGTGGTTCTGATTATCACAGTCAATGACAGTGGCTTTCCCCACTCCATTGCTCCCTAGAGTCATGCAGTAAAAGGAGGGTACTTTCTACCCTTGGGGCACACCATGGTTCTGAGGCTCCTGCCTGATGGTATTTGGGGTCTCCGTGATGTTATGTGTTTGTATGGGTGCAAGGCAGGGAGTACAATGGCCGACGTATGTTGCAGGAGTCAGTAGTCAGGCCAGATGTAGCAGAACAAGCATCTCTTTTACTTAAGAGAAAAATGGGAGTTATAGTACATCCAATTATAGCAGACACTGCTCTAGCTGTACACAATACACATCTCTCCAGATTGCTTTGTAAGGATTTGAGCAAGGATGGAAATTATCACACTTTTTCCTTTCTATCTTTCTAAAGTCTCTTCCTGCAGAATCTATGACTGACAATCTCACTTTTGCAATTGTGTCTATAGTTCGCAACTGAGGTGTACAGGTTTTAACATATGACTGGCCAAGTGGTGTCCAAGTGTGAATGTTGTCTTAATAATATTCTCCTCACTGCAGTAAAGTAAAAATAGCTGCGGTAGCAGAATACATTACTGATGCCAATACTCGGCAATGCAGATCTCTGAACCTTGTTTTCTCTTTCTTTCCTTCTGTAAATCGTGCAGAGATTATTGAGTCTCTGTGGTTTTAGTCCAGTTGTGTGAGGAATGGAGTACACAGAGTTGCATTCTCACTTGTCCTCTCCTTGCTGGAACTCTCTAAACTCAGCAAGGAGTGGGTCCACACCCAATATTCCTGAAAGGGGACTCAGAGTTGGTTAACTTCCATCCATAACCATACTGGGTATAAGGAGGATAAAATGACATTAAATAATGTGACAAGCATTAAACAGCAAAGAATTTGCACAGAATAAATGTATGCCCACACTTGACAGAAATGCAGTGGATTTTCCACAGTCGATTTCCGTGAGAAAAATCCACTGCATTTTGAAGTAGCAGTTAACAAATATAATCCACATGCTGTATAAAAAAAATCTCAGTGCCTTGCAGTGAGGATTGTAAATCTACAGCAAATCAATTTATGCTGTGGATGTGAAATCAGCAAATCAGTTGCAAAATCTCCATAATAATCCACAGATCTCAAATCAATAACCTTCAAGATGCCCAGTCCAGGTTGGTTACATTTAAGGCGGTGCTCTGTCGGAGAACTTAACCACCCCCTCCAACAAACCTTATACTTGAACTGTAACCTGCAAGTCAAATAACTTGTGACCGCCATTACGTTTTGTTTTGCTATGTTATGTTATTATATACAGTATATGCTGTGCATTACCATGTTATATAAGCTAGGATAGGCAAGGAGTTGTATTACAAGCCTAACATACATTTCTTTTTTTGCTATATTACTATATATTTGTGCACACTCTACCTAGTACAAAAAGACTATAGTAGTAGTCACACATCCTGGCTGAGATCAGGAGGCATTGCATAGGTTGTTACCTAAATGGGGCCAGGTTGTAACTAGGAAGAGCTGAGAGAACCTTGTGTTTAGTCAGCGTGCTGTTAGCCAATGCGCACCTACACCTAGTTAGCAGTGATGAGGATCCATGGCTGAAGTTGGGTATGCTGAGCGAGGTAGACCTGAAGTCTACAAACTACCGTGTACACCGTAGACCTGCTCTGGACTCATGTTGCAGTTTGAGATGCTGGAGTTAGCTTTTGGTCTGGTTGAGAAGGCTGTCATGGAAAAAGCAAGACAACTTTGGCCTAGTGAGCAGAGATTGTGATGCAGCCAGCCACTAGGCCCTACAACCGTCCACTGTGTGTGTACTAAAGACTGTGAATAGTGGCTCTGTTAATGTGTACGTAAAATGTACTGTGGTCTCAATAAAGAGATTTCCTGTGGCTATGGCAACCTCCATCAAGCCTGCTGTGAGTACAATATGAATTTAGGGGACTGTAGCCAGGGACAATTATCTGACAAAAGTACCCTGTGTGTGAAGCATAGAGGTTGTCCAGTGTACCAGTGGAATAGAAAGACATTTGTGTAACCAACAGATGTGTGCCCTCTCTGTCCCTGTGCTTATTGTCTCAATCTCAGTAAAACATAATTCACATTTAACTTTGCCGAGTCCTGAGTGACTGCACCATCCACTAGTGGAGCACCATAGTCTACACCCATAAGTTTTCGAGTCTCTTATATGCATCACTTATTTTAATGAGTGGTGGGAAGCTGTGTAGAGACACTCTTTGTGTGTAGACAACTAACTTAAAGGGGTTGTCCCATGGAAAATATTCTACAGTTTTCAAACCAGCACCAGCATCTGAATACTTTTGTAATTGCATGTAATTAAAAATTCTGTATAGCCACTGAGTTATTCAATAAAATGTATCTGTATAGCTCCACTTAATTTCTTATTTCTTTGACCTGCTCACTAGGAAGGCCGCACATGCTCAGTTTCATCTTTCAACTGCCTTCTGAGCTGTGATAGGAGGAGCTGAGACACGCCTTCTAAGCTGCAGCAGAAAAGACACTCCCCTTGAGCTGTCAGCTCGATGGACAATGAATGGGGAGATCTCTGGATCCATGTGAGGTACAGGGCTGATTCTAGTTTTGTTAGAAAAGTATTGTCATGGACTATACGATGTCTGATTTTCATTTTTTACATTATTCGTGGGATAACCCCTTTAAGTACCATGGAATGGAGATGGAAGAAGCAAGTACTCCTGTTCTAGATGGTTAGATGTGTGATACTGTAGTATTAGTACTACCCGCCCAGTGTTATGTACGACCATGTCTTGGAGTAAATCTACCAATCTTCTAAGCATATACTGTAAAATAAGATCTAGGCTTGGCCTCCAGACAATGGTGTTCTTGTCAGTGTACACAGTCTGTAGCCTGCTCATTTTCTGCTAAGCCTGCAGGCCTGCTCCTTAGGGCACCTTGTCATTGCCACTCTAGGGATTTAGTCTTCTTTGTGTGGTGCCAAATCGATTAGAAGTATAAGTGTGAGCGCTCATACAACTTTCATAATGATACCAGAACACAGGTTAGTTTCATGATGAGAACTTCTCATCTCCCCCCCTGAGTGAGCACGTTTATTAAAGATACATTTACAGTACTTAAATATTAGGTATGACAGACAAAAGGGGTGTTCCTTAAGAAAAGGTAATTGCCTCCTTAGCTAGATGGGAGTAGTTTACCAACTTCAACACTTTTGTGTTGTGAAGTTTATTGGTAGATTTGAAAGTGGCAAACTAAACTTCCACCCTCCCCCCTATAGCGATTTTAAAACAAAGAGAGTGACTCACATAGCTAATTAGCTGCCATCTAGTGGTCATGAATGAGTAGTACAGGCTTTACACATTATATATAAAAAAAAAACCTCTCTCTCAAAACCTCTTAAAGGGCTAGTGCATTCACATCCAATTGTGTCCCCAGGCAATGGTTTGCTGTCCTTTCCCCAGTGGTAAGAGGCCTGAGGTTTAGGTATCTAGTCTCTAGTTAACAGCAAAAGTGTAATTCTCTATCTGACTTCAGTGCACTGAACTCAAGCCTGACAACCGTCTATAATTCCTAGCTGCCTGCCCTGAACTTAGTCTGTTTTTGGATTGCCTTTCTGCCACCTACCCTGAATTTGGGCTCATCTCCCATATACGCTAGTACATTGCCTGCCCTGTTCTAAGCCTGTCTTCTGACTATATATATTGCCTGACCTCTTGGTTCCCTGCAGTGAAGGGGGGACGTCAGGACAATACCCTTAGGTCTAGCCCAAAGACAAACCAGTTAGTTGGCACAGTGAGTCTACACCCACTGTCCGCAACAATTTAAAAAGGAAAAAACAGGTATTTTGTATGTATCGGACGCAAGGACGGGGAAGGGCGATCAAGCCAGCCCACATTATTGAACCCCTCAGATACCACGGTCACCACTTATCACGGCACCTGAGGCTACAATTTAGGCATTTCAGGGGTTAATCAGGTTAAAAAAATAAATACTCATCTTATCCATTTGCTCACGCAGAGGCTGTCATGGCCATCTTGATTGAAGACACCATGCGAAGTCCTGTGCGGTGACATTGATGACGTCATCATGTGTGCGGCCTATGTGCCGGCATGGTGATGTCATACGTCACCCTGTGCAAGACTTTGCACAGTTTCTGCAATCAAGATGGTCGCAACAGCCTATTTGTGCACAAATAGATGAGGTGAGGTTTTTTTGTTTTTTTTAACCATGAATTGTTACCACATAGCGCGAGGAAATTCGGCTTCATGGCGAATCAAATTTTTTTCTGAAATGCGGATTGAAGACAATTCGTTTAACTTCGATTCACTCAACACTACTAAAAACACCATTTCTCATGTTGGATGTAAAAAGACAATTGCTGTGTGTGTAATAGGGTATATTTTTATACCCTACTGATCATCCTCTTTAGAGCAGCTTTCACATCCTTATTTTTCAAACTATAAATCAAGGGGTTCAGCATCGGGACACCAGCCGTGTTAAACAATGAGAAGAGCTTATTGGAGTCCAAGTTAATCATGGAATGTGGTCTTAAATACTGGAAGACAAGAGTTGTGTAGAGGAGGATGACCACTGTGAGGTGTGAGGAACATGTGTAGAAGGCCTTACGTCTTCCGGTGTTGGAACGGATCTTCAGTATGGTGGCCATAATGGAAAGGTAAGGAAGAAATGTGAGAAGAAACGGGCACGTTGCATCAAACACTCCATTTATGTAAATTGAAAGTTCCAGGTAATAGGTATATCCACAAAGGAGCTTTTGAAGAGATAATGGTTCACAGAAGAAGTGGTTGACCACATTGGACCTATAACATGTGATAGTTGAAAGCACAATAACAATTGGAAGAACCTGTATAAATCCCACCAGCCAACACATGATAACCAAGGTTGTACACACCCTCTGGTTCATGATGGCATGATAACGTAAAGAATTGCAGACTGCCACATGCCGGTCATAACTCATCACCATCAGAATCAGAAGTTCATTGCATGTTAAGCCTGCAAATATATACATCTGCATCATACAGGCCACAAAGTGTATAGTTTTATCACCTACTATAAAGTTAATGAGTGCCCCATGAAGGGTTGTAAAAGTTGAAGACATGTCAACTATAGACAGGTTGGCCAGAAAGAAGTACATGGGGGTGTGGAGATGATAATCCAGACAGACGAGAAGAAGAATGGTTAAGTTACCACCAAATGTGAAGACATACATGAACAAACCAAGAGGAAGGCTGGAACTTGCAGATACGGGTCACTTGATATCCCAACGATAATGAAATCATCCTTAGATGTTTGATTTTCTATATTAACATGCATAGCATGAGCCTGAAATATAAAACCAAATTGATATAGAGTGAACACAGCTTTTAGAAACCATGCGACCTAGCATAAACACCGGCCTTTGACAGTACAGCAGTGGGAAATGTCCAAAGGCAGTCACGCGTAGGAAATAAAGAAAAGGCAGAACGTATTTAAATGAGAAAAATGTAAACAAAGTACTATGTAAGTATGCATGATAAAAGTGTGATTGTCTATAAGTATGAGCGAACCAGTTCAGACAGAACCAGGTTTGGTCCGAACTTCGCTATTTTTTGGACAGCAGATAAACCCCAATCTTTTCAGGTTCATTTCAGACAATGAACCGGCGGGTAAAAAAGCACTAGGGAGAAAGAAGAAAGGGTCTCACATGACCCTGAGAGGAAGAGGGTGGAGGGCTTGCCCTGTTTGGCTCCCAGACTGACAGACAGCATGAATAAATCAAACAATGCTGCAGCAGGCAAGGATGTGCCCTAGCAGAATGTTCAGAATGTCATTCTGTGCTGGGCTGTGGAGGAGGGTGATTGGGTGTTACAGATTCTGCCAGAGAAAACATCATAGGGAGAAATCAATCAATGATCGTCAGAAATCAATCAAGTTTGTATCATACTGCCAGGGAGAGTGAAGGGAAAGGCTAGGATTACAAGAAGAATTGTGTGTGTAGAATAGGGAGGCAGGGAAGCTGACAGGCAGGCGATTAGGTGTGAGGCCTGTGTGCCCCCTAGCAGAACTGCAGCTTCTGCAGTGCAGACCTCAAAAGTAGCTACCTGCAAGGAAATAATTTTTTTTCTTCATTTTCACAAAAATCCTTTTTTGGAGGGGATCAGAGTAATTAACCAGCAGACATACATGAATACTGCAGCACAACACAAGGTATAGCAGCAATCTACCTGTGAGTGTTAATGTGAAATTGAACGTCAAGCCTCAATGGCTGGTTTACATTTATTCAGTTTCCACCTAGTTGAAATTCATTTTTTTGTGAGGGTTCAATTTAGTTAACCAGCATATATATACGTGATTACTGCAGCAAAACACAATGTATAGCAGCAATCCATTGTGAGTGTTAACGCGAAATTGAGTGCCAAGCCTCAATCATTTGTTTCAGTGAATTACATTTGCACATGGTTTAACACCATAGAAGGAAGAAGAAGAAAAAGGTCTGTGCGCTCCCATTGTAGGAAAGTATGTATATCAAGTATAAGCATACATGTAACCATGTATTAGGATGCTAGACAACTCATTTCAGAGCCGGACAGGCTCCTTTCTCAGATCACATCCAAAGTATACAATTCAAAAAATTGTGTAACTTAAAGGTAAAACAATCTTCCAAAAAAGGAGGGGGGGTTGTTGGGTTTGAGGGAGGGAGAAAACATATCAATAATTGTGAGTAAGACAAAGCATGAACAATTAGCCCGGGCATTTGCCTGAAACTTAGTGCTGTTAAAATACAGAGATTTAATAATATAAATAAAACGTTATGGTTGTCATAAATAAATATATAAAAATATATAATAAAACATATCCAATGTAAAATATGTTGACAAAGTTAGTAATATATTAGTTAACATAAAAACATAGAATTACTAACCAATAGATCTGACAGAGCAACAGAGGTGCAGGGTGGGGGACACCAGGGAAATAGTGACCATAAAATAATAACCTTCCAAGTAGGCACTCTAGGAGTGTTTCTTTGGGGAGGCACAAAAATACCAAACTTCAAAAAAGCAAAATTTGACCAGCTATGGGAGGCCATTGGCCTTACTAACTGTGACAATGTCCTCAAAAATAAAAATGCATTCACAAAATGGTATATTTCTAAAACCATCCTAAACTCTAATTGTGAGAGGAACATACCTTATGGGAATAAAAGGGTGAGAAACAAGAAAAAACTAATGTGGATAAATAGGAATGTAAAGGAAGCAACAAATGACAAAAAGAAAGCCTTTCAGTCACTAAAACAAGAGGGTAGCGAGAAAGCAGTGAAAAACTATGAGGACAAAAAATATGTATGAGAAAGACAAATGAAAGCAGCCAAACTGGAGACTGAGAGATTAATTGCCAAAGAAAGTAAAACTAACCCTAAAATGTTCTTCAATTATATAAATGGTAAAAAGTATAAACCTGAAGGTGTCGGCCCCTTACAGAGTAAAGAGCGGGGAGTTGTAGAGAGCGATGTGGGGAAAGTAAAGCTATTAAATATTTTTTTCTCCACTGTATTCACTGAAGAAAATAAACAATAAGATGAAATGTAGAATGTAAAAACAAATTCCCATTAAAAGTGCCCAGTCTGACCCAGGAAGAAGTACAGCGGCATCTTAAAAAGATTAAAATAGACAAATCGCTGGACCAGATGGCATACACCCCCGTATCCTAAGATAATTACATCATGTCATAGCCAAACCCTTATTTCTGATATTTAAGGACTCTTTAATGACAGGGAGTGTTCCACAGGATTGGCGTGTGTGTATGGGGTAAGTAACTGACTCAGTGACAGAAAACAGAGGGTGGTTATTAACGGTACACACACAGATTGGGTCACTGTCCCTAATGGGGTACTAGAAGAAAAAATATATGTATAAAAGAGGATTAGTAAACAAAATATATACTATCGGTAACTAACCCAGAATATGAAAAGCGACAATGTGACAAGCACCAGGAGGGTGGAATGTAGAAACCAAAAGGGAGGTGGAAATGAATAGTGTAAAAAGATAATAAAGTAATGCAAAGGGAAGGCAGCACTAGTGGTCAAAGTGTAGCCATAGCTAACACACAAATGCAAGAAGGACAATTTGGCCTATAATGGAATTTCTACAGGATCATTTTTATCATTATTGGACAATACTGTTTTTATTTGGCTTATATTAGGGTTAATTTATTGGTCTGGTCTGATTGTGGGTCACCTTTTTAGGATCAGTTGGATTTCTGGTGTGCTCTTGTTGATCCTGTAGAAATTGACGCCACTTCCGGTCATATGCATTCCAGTGCTACTGCGCTACTGACATATAACTATAGGGTGACCTCATTTTTAGCTTCATTGAAGCCCTCGAACCACGTACTTGTTCATGGGAGGCCAATACTGGAAGTGACGTCAATGGACGCTTCACTTCAGGTCTTGTGTGCTTCACAGTGGAACGCACACCAGTCCAGCACCCGGAAGACTAGGAGAAAAGCAAAAAGGAGAAGCGCATCTCCTGATGTGCGTTCCACCATGGAACGCAACAACAAGAAATTAGGTAGTCAAAACTAAATAAATAAATAAATAATAAAACCAAATGTAATTACATAATGGGGCAATCTGATAAAAAGTTAATGCTAACTGGCAGATATTTAGATACAAACATATACAAAGTATAAATATATGTAATATATATATATATATATATATATACACACAAATGTAGATATACATCAAAAAGAAAGTTATCACTGTAATCATATGTAATAAATAATCCACGTAGGTTGAATGAATCAATAATTTGTATAATCTAATGATTCATTCAAACCAAATGGTGTCAGGGTATTGAGTCGAAAACCCAATGAAATGATTGAGTTCACCAACCTCTGCCTGCCATACAAAAATAATATCGTCAATATACCTATAATAGAATTTGATTTTGGGGTGTGATAAGATGCCCATAAATAAATTGGCATACGATGGAGCAAATTTTGTCCAAAGCAAAATGGGGAATGTTTTCCTCTTGCGACCTGCCTACGATCCTGTTCTGCCCTGCTGCTGCTGTCTCCATCATGCCACTGCTGCGGCTTGCCAATCATTAACTTTTATAAGGCTGCTGCTGCCTCCATCATACTTCTGCCTTTCTGCCAACAAGTACTGTATCATATGGCTGTTGCTGCACACTACTACTATGGCTACTACTACCCAGAGACAGCCTTGTATGTTCCATGCTATGCCGCCACTACTATTGCGGCCACATGCCACTATAGCTGTAGTGTAGCCTTTCCACATCCACACTGCACTGCTGCTGCTCCCAATTAAAAGAGAGAATTTTCCAGATCTTGAGGAGGGGAGAGGGAAAAAATGAAAAAATAAATAAATAAAAAGAGATATCAAGTTTTCCTAAAAATGAGTCCTAGGAGGCTAGAGGAGGTTATCTATCAAATTTCAGGGCAACTGGAGCAACTTCAGTTCAGCCCGAACCGATTGGATGTGGGATTCAGATTTGGGCTCTAGAGCGAAGATGACTGAATTATCTCACAAAAAAAAAACCTGTATCATCTATCACAAATAATTATAATATAGAATCTGTGATCACCGTTAATTGATATTGGTTTTAAGCAGTGTGAGCAAAATTCGGTGTTTGGTTGCCTAAGAATTCTGTAATGATTAACGAATTCTACGACGCAAGCACCACGAAGCCTATAAGAGCATCAGTTTTGCATTCCATTATAATGCTGGCCATAGACTCTATTATAAACGGAATGCAATACGTAATGTCTCTTATAGGCTTCCATGGTGCATGCCGTCATAGATTCTGTTATTGGTCCGTGGTAACGGATCCATACGGAATTCTTAAACCCAAACGCCGAACTTGTAAATCGCTAGTTGCTCAACACTAGTTT
>ONZH01002020.1:0-40169 GCA_900303285.1 Rhinella marina
AAGGCCGAAAAAAGGACATCTGTCCATCCAGTTCGGCCTGTTATTCTGCAAGTTGAAGCCAATTTTCCTCACTTTAGGGGAAAAAATTCCTTCCCGACTCCAATCAGGCAATCAGAATAACTCCCTGGATCGACGACCCATCTCTAGTAACTATAACCTGTAATATTATTACCCTCCAGAAATACATCCAGGCCTCTCTTGAACTCTTTTAGTGAACTTACCATCACCACCTCCTCAGGCAGAGAGTTCCATAGTCTCACTGCTCTTACCGTAAAGAATCCTCTTCTATGTTTGTGTACAAACCTTCTTTCCTCCAGACGCAGAGGATGTCCCCTCGTCACAGTCCTGGGGATAAATAGTTCATGGGAGAAATCTCTGTACTGACCCCTGATATATTTATACATAGTTATTAGATCTCCCCTCAGTCGTCTTTTTTCTAAAGTAAATAACCCTAATTTTGATAATCTTTCTGAGTACTGTAGTCCACCCATTCCAGTTATTTCTTTAGTTGCCCTCCTCTGAACCCTCTCCAGCTCTGCTACGTCTGCCTTGTTCACAGGAGCCCAGAACTGTACACAGTACTCCATGTGGGGTCTGACTAGTGATTTGTAAAGTGGCAGGACTGTGTTCTCATCACGGGCATCTATGCCTCTTTTGATGCAACCCATTATCTTATTGGCCTTGGCAGCAGCTGTTTGACACTGGTTTCTGCAGCTCAGTATGCTGTTTACTAAAATTCCTAGGTCCTTTTCCATGTCAGAGTTACCCAGTGTTTTACTATTTAGTATGTACTGGTGACTTGCATTATTCCTTCCCATATGCATAACCTTACATTTGTCAGTGTTAAACCTTATCTGCCCAAGCCTCCAGTTTATCCAGATCCATCTGTAGCAGTGTGCTGTCCTCTTCTGTCTTAATTACTTTACACAGTTTAGTGTCATCTGCAAAAATTGATACTTTACTGTGCAAGCCTTCTACAAGATCATTGATAAATATATTGAAGAGAATAGGGCCCAATACTGACCCCTGTGGTACCCCACTAGTGACAGTGACCCAATCTGAGCATGTGCCGTTAATAACCACCCTCTGTTTTGTATCACTGAGCCAGTTACTTACCTACATACAGACATTTTCTCCCAGGCCAAGCATTCTCATTTTATATACTAACCTTTTATGTGGTACCATGGCAAACGCTTTGGAGAAGTCCAGATATACAACATCTATTGATTCTCCACGGTCAAGTCGAGAACTTACCTCCTCATAGAAACTGATTAAATTAGTTTGACATGACCGATCCCTCATGAAGCCATGCTGATATGGAGTTATTTGCTTATTTTCATTGAGGTACTCCAAGATAGTATCTCTTATAAAACCCTCAAACAGTTTACCCACAACAGATGTTAAACTTACCGGCCTATAGTTTCCGGGCTCTGTTTTTGGACCCTTTTTGAATATTGGCACCACATTTGCTATGTGCCAATCCTGGGGAACACTCCCTGTCAGTATAGAGTCCTTAAATATCAGAAATAAGGGTCTGGCTATGACATTAGTTAATTCTCTCAGGATACAGGGGTGTATGCCATCCGGTCTTGGCGATTTGTCTATTTTAATCTTTTTAAGACGTTGCTGTACTTCTTGCTGGGTCAGAGAGGGCACTTTTAATGGGGAATTTACTTTTATATTCTGCATTTCATCTGACAGTTTATTTTCCTCAGTGAATACAGTGGAGAGAAAAAATATTTAGTAGCTTTGCTTTCTCCTCATCGCTCTCTGCAACTCCCCCCTCATTACTCTGTAAGGGGCCGACACCTTCAGATTTATACTTTTTAGTATTTATATAATTAAAGAACATTTTAGGGTTTGTTTCACTCTCTTTGGCGATTAATCTCTCAGTCTCTAGTTTGGCTGCTTTTATTTGTCTTTTACATATTCATTTTTTTCCTTATAGTTTTTCAATGCTTCCTCGCTCCCCTCCTGTTTTAGTGATGTAAATGCTTTCTGTTTGTCATTTATTGCTTTCTTTACAGTTCTATTTATCCACATTGTTTTTTTTTTTGTTCCTTAACCTTTTATTCCCATAAGGTATGTACCTCTCACAATTAGATATTAGGATGCTTTTAAAAATATCCCATTTTGTGGCTGTATTTTTATTTTTGAGGACTTTGTCCCAGTTAGTTAGGCCTATGGCCTCTCTTAGTTGGCTAAATTTTGCTTTTTTGAAGTTTGGTATTTTTGTTCCTCCCTCTTTTGAATGACAATTGTAAGGTTATTATTTTATGGTCACTATTTCCCAGGTGTCCCCCAACCTGCACATCTGTTGTTCTGTCAGGTCTATTGGTTAATACTAAGTCCAGTATGGCTGTCCCTCTAGTCGGGTCCTGAACCAGTTGGGAAAGGTAATTGTCTTTGGTTATTGCCAAGAACCTGTTTCCTTTATGAGATGTACAGGTTTCAGTTTCCCAGTCTATATCTGGGTAGTTGAAATCCCCCATAATAACGACCTCATTATGATTTTCTGCCTCGTCTATTTTGTTTAGCAGTAGATTTTCTGTGGACTCTGGTATATTAGGTGGTTTATAATAAAGTCCTATTAGTATTTTATCATTATTTTTGGCTCCATGTATTTCTACCCACAGTGACTCCACATCTTCATGTCCACTTATATCTTCCCGGAGTGTGGGATTTAGACAGGATTTTACATAAAGGCAGACCCCCTCCCCCTCTCCGGTTTTGGCGATCCTTTCTAAACAGACTGTAACCCTGTACGTTAACTGCCCAGTCATAGCTATCACCCAGCCATGTCTCAGTTACTCCCACTATGTCATAGTTCTCCTCACACATCACTAATTCCAGTTCACCAGTTTTATTAGTTACACTTCTGGCATTAGTGTACATAACTAGACTGTGTACATATTATGTTCTCCAAGTGGTTAGTGAAGCAGACATGTTATCACAATAATTGTAAAATCAAGGTAGTGAAAGAAGTAGAAACTTGTGTTACCCCAAAAATATTTAAAAAAAAATGTCATACATCACATAATATTAATACATTGGCAAGTTTGTCAATTATTTTTAACAAAGCGAGAAACAGCCCTGCACCTCACATAGATCCAGAGATCTGCCCCAATTACTTGGCTCTATCAAGCTGGTTACTCAAGGGTAGTGTGACTAGTGTCTATTCTGCTGCATGTCAGGAATCGTGTCCATGATATCTCCCTATCACAGCTCAGGACAAGAGGCAGTTGAAGATTTAAACTGACCATGTGTGGCCTTCTCAGTGAACAGTTCAAAGAGATTAAAAAAAAGGCTCAATAAAGATACATTTCACTGAATAACTCAGTTCCAGTAGATATACCAAATATTTAATGACATGCAATTGCTAACATATTTAGATCCAGGTGGTGGTTTGAAAGTTTAGAATATTTTTTGTGAGATAACCCCTTTAACTCGATCATACTAATTAAATTACTGTTTCTACCCCCACAGACATCCCGACAGACTTTGAGGTGGAGGCAGCCTTACTGCATGTTGACACCAGGCTCCATGCTGCCTCCCGGCTGCAGCTGAAGCTCCGAGAGCTGCACGCGATGATGGCCACACATCGGCAAAGACCGTCATAAGTTTTTTTTTCTTCTTTTGTTTATTTATTATTTGTTGAAAGTTATTATTATTTATTACAAAAATTATTCTTCTAAAACCTGTGTTTTGATTGTTTTTTTTTAAACCTTTAACCCCTTCCTGACATACTGTAAAGAAGACAGGGGTGTCTCTTTAGGCCAGAGCCTCCAAAAATTGGCCAAAGGCCGGTTTTACCGGATTAATGAACACAGGATGTCTTCAGGCCAATGCATTAAAAAATTACGCACACTCTGGTTCCCGGATTACAGTCAGAGAAATGGCTTGGCGTGTTTTGACAACAAGCCTGTAAACATTCTCCCTTGTAGTAAAGAGAGGCAGTGAAAATTATATATGGGCTTTTCATGGGTGGCACGGGCAGTAGTAATAGGGGACGGGGTACATCAGCACAGCAGAGAGTGAATAGTAAATACAACAAACTGCGGTGGAGTATAACAATCTCTGCTAATGTAACTTGTAATGGGAGGCAGAGGTAGACAACAGTGTAACAATTTTATTTTTTAATACCATTTTTTCTTTTTGGAGGAAAGGCTTCAAAACAAATTTTCAATACAACTAAGAACAGTGGAGTATAACAATGGCTGCTAGCCTGCTAAGTGCTAATGTTGAAATTGGAGGCGGAGGTAGACAACAGTTTTTGAAGTTTAATAACATGTCATTGTCATCCTCCGGCTCCTCCAACTGTGTCTCCTCCTCTAGCTGAAGCTCCTCATCCTCCTCCTGCACCTCCATGGAACTTTGTTGTTGGGGCTCCCCAACAGTCACAGCATGGCGTGCAGAGAGATGTGCATGGTTACCTTCCCCCATCGCCCCCTGCTGCATGTACGACAGTGTCTTTTCAAGGACAAATATTAGTGAAACAATGTTGTTCAGACCACAGCTATCCTGGCTGACCAATTTAGTGGCTTCTTCAAAGGGTTCAGCACAGTGCAGGCATCTCGGACCAGCCTTCACTAACGGAAATCTAAGCAACACCTGCTCTCTACAGTCGACTATTCTGGCTGCTGCTAGACAGTCATCCACTGCTCTCCACTGCTCAAGGAGCCACTGCAACATGCGAAGCATGGAATTCCACCGAGTTGGCACAGCAGCTATAAACCGGTGTGGCAAAAGACCGTTTTGCCGCTGCAAGTCCAGCAGAGCGTTGCGGGACACATAAGAGTGACTCAAATGAGCTTACGTGACTTTGCCAGCACTGTGCGCAGGCCAGTGAATGTTGAACCACTAGATTTAGTACATATGCCATACAGGGAGCATGCGTGAATTGCCCCAGGTTTAGCGCTGCCACTGTATTTGTCCCGTTGTCACTCACGACCTTGCCCACTTGCAGCTGGCGGGGAGACAGCCAGCGTGCTATTTGCTGCTTGATGTGATGCAGCAAGTGCTGGCCCATGTGGTTAGTGTTGCCAAGACAGATTAAGTCTAACACAGCGGGGCAGCTTTTAACCTGGCACATGTGGTAGGAAGGAGGGGGGGCAACTCTGTGCCCTGATGCTCCTGCAGGCGGACTGCCCATGGAGGTGGAGGAGGGAGCAGATAAGTGTGTGATGGTCTGCAATCCTGGCTGGAAACTGCGTGGAGGTGCCAAAAGCAACTGGTCCTGTTGGTGGGGTGCTCCCTCGCTGCCGCTAAAAACATTCAGCCAGTGGGCCATAAAGGACATGTATTGTCCCTGGCCATACGCACTGCTCCAGGTGTCGACCATGACGTGCACGGTGCTGCAGAGGGACAGCTGCAGGGAGCGTCCTATGTTGTCCGCCATGTGCGAGTAAAGGGCGGGTATGGCTTTATTAGAAAAGTTATGCCAGCTAGGGATCTGCCAGTGCGGCCAAGCGCAAGCCATCAGCTCCCTAAAAGCAGTACAATTAACTAAATTGTACAGCAGAGACTGCACAGCCAGCAACTTGGTCAGGTGGGAATTAAGTTTGCGCACTATGGGATTGCTGGTTGCGTATAGTTGCTTCCTGGCCACGCACTCGATGATGGACGGCTAACGAGCAGGAGGAGGTGGAGAAACGCACACGGTTGATGACGAGAAGGTGTATGTGCGAGTTATGCCCCTGGATGCGGGCTGAGTTATGCCCCTGGATGCGGGCTGCCTGATGCATGGGACCCCGGGAGAAGTAGCCAGCTCTTCAGAATCAAGGCGCTGCTGTAATCGACCTAGGTTAGACAAATGAACGGCATGACGCCGCTTCAGATGGTTCGACAAAGCAGTGGTCCCTACATTTTAAAGGCTTTCCCACGGCTCAATTTCTGCTTGCAGAAATTGCACATGGCCATGCTGATGTCCCCTGGCAGAGTGGTGAAATATTTCCACACACCTGACGTTCGACCTCCAGAGGTGGCCAAGCTTGGCATAGGCTTTGCACGCTTGGACCCTGATGCAGGCCCCACCCTAATTGGGGCCTCACTAGTTCTCAAGGCAGGCCTGGGCCTACCTTGCCTCTGCTGATGCCACTACCACTGCCCTCCTCCTCAGAGATCAAATCCTCCTCACCACCCCGATCCGGCTCCCAGGTCCTCCTGTCTAACACACAGTCATCAACATCAGACTCCCCACCATTTTTTCTGACTGCAATATCTGCTGTTCCCCACCAAGATCCGCTTCCAGGCAGTCCAAACACTGACTTCTCTCTAAAAAATCCTCAGGGAGGCTTTCCTCAATATCTGCCAGATTGTGCAGTGGGGTTTGGTGGCCTTTTATTTGATAAAACACATAAGGCAAACCAGTAGGAGGAGGCACTGAAGGCAGAGAATGACGGGCTTTGCTGGAGCTGAATGGTGGAGCGGGAGGAACGCTCTAAGCAGGGCTTTGGAGTCGATAAGCCAAAGCCCCGACTCTAACTCTGACTCCTCAATTTCCCCTAACTCCGACTCCCTCATACATGACGCATGTTTAAGTGATAACTTTAAACAAAATTTGCATAAATCAATAGTACAGATATGTTATGACAAAAAAAAGTTTGTAATATATGTTTTACTAGATATCTTTACTCTGAACTTTCAGTATCAGGCTTCTCTGGGTAGGCTAGAACGCTCAACTTTCAAGAAGGCCCTTGGATGATAATGAAAGGGGAGCTCTGATTGGTTTCTATGGGCAACAAAGAAACTTCTACACATAGACAGTTTTCATACATAAAGGCCCTAGGTGTTTTACATCAGAGGAAAAGCAAACTAAAACATAAAGCATACAGAGAGGACATGCACTGGACAAGTGATTTATGCACAGTTTAGATATACTAAGAAGTACTTGCCTTAAAGGGGTTTTCTCAGCACATTGATTCACTGGCTGAACGACAGTTTGCACTCATTCTGTCTCCTCAGGCTGTGGGGGTCTCCAGCAGTTATTAGCATATATTAACTTACTCTGACAGAGCAGGAGACTGTGATCTCTAACACAATTACAGGTAAAGCCATGCTTCTCAGTCCTCACAACACTTGTACCTTTTGTTTACTGCTGGTAATCACTCAGAGCTCAGTCCCATCATTCTTCACTGCTCTCAGACAATCAGATAAGTCTTTCTGGTATGTAGGTTACCGTAGAAACCTGTGTACAGTGAGAGACCTGCTGAACTGTCTATAGTTCATGACTAAAGTAAAATCTACTGACCACTGTATTTAGAAAATGTCTTCTTTTAACTGTCCCTTTATGTTGAAAGCTAATCTTTGTAGCTATTAAAGAAACCCCTTTAATCCTGTTTTCTCTAGTAGATCTGAGATGAGTTCATCCATTCCTTTCCAGTGCCTTTTTCCTCTGATCTGTAGCAGAGGAGCCTCATCTCTGAGTATCTACATAAAGGGCAGCACACATTCATCTCAACTAAAAGCCTAGATCCTTAGTTCAGGAATAGAACAGACATTTATAGGACATTTCATAATTTCCCCAAATTCTTATGAAAATATATTCAGCACATACTGCATTGAACTAAATGTACCAATTTATTATATATTTTTGGAGTCGGTCCATTTTATACCGACTCCACCAAAATGGACACCGACTCCATAGCCCTGGCTCTAAGTCTGACCCCTGGCTACATGATACAGTGTCAGCAGAAGAAAGCACATCATCCTTCTGTGATTGAGATGAGTGAGCCTTCCACTCCACTACCTCATCCACTTTCTCCTCTACAATAATTTTGCGCCTTGGTGGGTTAGCCTGGTGGAACAGTGGCCAACTACTACGAATTCTACCGGTAGCAGCTGCGCCTACATGTCCTTTGCCACTGCTGGCCTGTGCCATCTTCTTTTTTTTTAGCTCGAGGTCCGGCTGGTAGTGGAACCCTTTTGCTTTTCAGTGCCAGACATTTTCACTTGACTGTGGCAGCAGGCAATCAGGTCTTTGTCTCTCTCCCTGTCTCCTCCCTCACTATTCCTGCCTGATTAAAGGGGTTGGCCACCCTAAGTACCAAAAATCCAAAGTGCCCCAGACAATAGCCAACACCATGAAGTATTTCTATCAGGTGACATGTACTGGCTGTATGTCATTTATCTAACCTGTTCACCATGACACACTTCCCTGGAGGAGCTCCCTGTGTGGGAGGAGCAGCTGCAAAGTGAAAGTAAAAATCCCAGCGTGCACTGCAGCAAGCATGTCTAGAGGAGCAGTCACATGACCCACCTATGTTCCCATAGAGACAAGAGCCCCTTAGATAATATCGATAACTCAGTTATCAGTGAATAACTGCTGTACAGACAGAGCAATAGAAAGAACGCCCCAGTCCCAACAGTAAAAGGGCCCTGTTCATAAATTTGCTGTGGGGCCTAGTCATCTCTAGTTGTGCCACTGGATGTAAGCCATGAACAGAATCAGGGGGAGATTTATCATTTCCCTTGTTCCTAAAAAGTGGCGTTAAAAAGTTGCAAACTATGTGTTTGCACATTTTTAACTGGGCTTTTTTTTTAAAGGGCGTGACAATGCCAGAGAGAGGGCGTGACCAGTCATCCCAACAAATTTATGTTCATTTTCACTAGTTTTCTGACTCAAATGAAGCCAGAAATCAATGGCAGCTCTGAGCTGTCATAGATTTCTGTTTAGGTGCACGGATGGCCGGAGGATGGGGCTGTACAGCGGGGGGCAGACCTTTGTTACACAAGAACTCTGATGAATAAATTTGTACAAATCGATCTGCTCACATAGAGAGGGGCCTCCTGTCTATTATCACACGACTTATTCATAGCGGACAGCCCATCAATCATCTATGAATATATGACTACCCTTTATCTGGAGAAAAAGGGAAAATGACATAGGACATATCTCTCTCTATATATATATAAAATGTACAGGGGTCACACATCACTATGTATAATGTACAGGGGGTCACACATCACTATATATAACGTACAGGGGGTCACACATCACTATATATAACGTACAGGGGTCACACATCACTATATATAACGTACAGGGGGTCACACATCACTATATATTCAGGGTCAATCCTATATATAATGTACAGGGGGTCACACATCACTATATATAATGTACAGGGGGTCACACATCTATATATAATGTACAGGGGGTCACACATCACTATATATAATGTACAGGGGGTCACACATCACTATAATATAATGTACAGGGGGTCACACATCACTATATATAATGTACAGGGGGTCACACATCACATATAATGTACAGGGGTCACACAATCACTATATATATAATGTACAGGGGGTCAACACATCACTATATATAATGTACAGGGGGTCACACATCACTATATATAATGTACAGGGGGTCACACATCACTATATATAATGTACAGGGGGTCACACATCACTATATATAATGTACAGGGGGTCACACATCACTATATATAATGTACAGGGGGTCACACATCACTATATATAATGTACAGGGGGTCACACATCACTATATATAATGTACAGGGGGTCACACATCACATCACTATATATAATGTACAGGGGGTCACACACATCACTATATATAATGTACAGGGGGTCACACATCACTATATATAATGTACAGGGGGTCACACATCACTATATATAAATGTACAGGGGGTCACACATCACTATATATAATGTACAGGGGGTCACACATCACTATATATAATGTACAGGGGGTCACACATCACTATATATAATGTACAGGGGGTCAACACATCACTATAATATAATGTACAGGGGGTCACACATCACTATATATAATGTACAGGGGTCACACATCACTATATATAATGTACAGGGGGTCCACACATCACTATATATAATGTACAGGGGGTCACACATCACTATATATAATGTACAGGGGGTCACACATCACTATATATAATGTACAGGGGGTCACACATCACTATATATAATGTACAGGGGTCACACATCACTATATATAATGTACAGGGGGTCACACATCACTATATATAATGTACAGGGGGTCACACATCACTAATATATAATGTACAGGGGTCACACATCACTATATATAATGTACAGGGGGTCACACATCACTATATATAATGTACAGGGGGTCAACATCAACTATATATAATGTACAGGGGTCACACATCACTATATATAATGTACAGGGGGTCCACATCACTATATATAAATGTACAGGGGGTCACACATCACTATATATATAATGTACAGGGGGTCACACATCACTATATATGTACAGGGGGTCACACATCACTATATAATGTACATATCACTATATATAATGTACAGGGGTCACACATCACTATATATAATGTACAGGGGGTCACACATCACTATATATAATGTACAGGGGGTCACACATCACTATATATAATGTACAGGGGGTCACACATCACTATATATAATGTACAGGGGGTCACACATCACTATATATAATGTACAGGGGGTCACACATCACTATATATAACGTACAGAGGGTCACATCTGTATATACAGTATAAAGCGGGTCACTTTACAGAGGTTCACTGATCTCTATATGCAATGGTGGGCGTCACACATCAGTATATACAGTGTATGGTGGGTCAACTATTACTGTATACAGGGGGTCAGATATCACTATATACAGTATACAGTAGTGGGGGTCACATGACTATATGGGGGGCATCATATATGACTATATACAGTGAGCAGGAAGGAGAGGGCACATATTTACAGATGAGACCAGTGACTGCTGCTGATATCACTGACCTCAGCCATACTGACAGCTCAGAAGGGGTTAAAGCTCCTGACCTGTTGGTCTGGCTAGAATAAACATGTCTGTGATAAGATCACATTGCAGAATGGTCATAGACAGGACAGACACTAGGATTGCTCACACTTTGTTGTCCATAGCACCTTCCTGGCCCTGCTACATCACTGCAGTCAGTGAGGTCCATCACAGATTCTCCTCAGTCTCTCTTCCTCCTGCAAAGTTTCTTTATTTTAGCTTCTAACAAGTGTCCCTGCTAAGCCCATGTAAGCCCTGTATAATAGGAGTACAGTCACACGAGAAGGAAAGCACATCTGAAGCAAGCAGGGTGCCTCTAGGACCCAGAGAGCAGCAGACTCCTTTAGCCATGGACTAGAGCATGTGTAGGCATGGAGGAGACAGGCAGCTGTGAGGGCAGGACAGAGGGGGCGTGGCTTCCAATAGCAAGAAAACCAGGAAGATCTGCTTAAATGGGTTGTCCAAGTTATGGAAAAAAAACATATAGCACTGTAAATCTGATGGGTAGCAATATATAACTAAGTTCAGCAAGTTTTAGGCAAAAAAAATCTATATTTCCTCATTTCCCTGGTTCTCTTCTGGTCTTTGTTTACATGCAGTAATAACAATCTCTGCCCCTCCCCCTTCTCTGCAAAGGCAGTGAATACAAATGCTGTGAGTACATGTCTGCCTGCTGGGATACTCAGCAGCATGTTGTTTGTGTAGGACTACAAGTCCCAGCTGTACAATGACACTGCTGATACACACAGGAAATTCTCCCTACCTGTTCTTGTACAATTCCTCTATAGCTCTTGTGCCCAGCATTTGTCTCCTCTCACTGCTGCAGCTACTATTGGTTGTAAAGCCTTGAGCCCTCAGTGTGTTCTGGCTAAAGGGGTTAATGTTTTATCTGAAGGAATCCAGGAAGAGAGCAGATAGCAGCAGCCGGGGAAAGAAAGGGGGCGTGGCCAGTGACTTCTCTGTACAGACTCTTATCTGAACTCTGAGGCTTGTACACGAAACATCACAGACCAGGGAGATAAGGTGACATCACAGGTCATGTGACCCTCAGTCAACTCTGAGAAACCAGCAGCTTTAGAAACACAAAGTATATGGGAAAGTTGTTATACCTGACAAGTTAGAAACATATAAAGAACAAAAAAACAACTCGGACAACCCCTTTAAGATATATTAGGAAGTTTAATGTCTCCCTACTTTCTATATTTAATATTACTAGCCCTGCACTAGCCCTGATATCTGTAATGGTGCCCAGAACAACAACAGAATTTACAGAACACGGTTCTCTGTCTTTCACAAGCTCCTGCTCATCTCAGCAGGCACAGCACAAGTGATATAACTGGTTTACTGAGACTATAGGCCAATCAGAGCAAGCCCTTCCCCCTAGGTCAGGTGACCGGGTTCTTCCCGTGCTTTTTGCCACTCTCACCGCGAACATTTCTGCACAAATAATGAACATACAGTAAAAGTTCGCTACTTAACTGAATTCGTATGCATCAGCGTCCAAATTATCAGATGCGTACAATTAGCGTGCAAATCATCAGACACGTACGTAGCGTTAGCGTACAAAGGTTTAAGAACATTTAAGAATCGTACGGAGGGAATCTGAAAAGATTTGGATTCGCTTCGGAGTAGGAAATAACGAAGATTCGTAACGAATCTACGAAGTGGCAAATAGATTCACTCATCTCTACTTGACACCATCTGAACCAAATAAGGTTATCTTGCTCTCATCATACCACAGGACATGGTTCCAGTAATCCAGTCTGTTAGTCTTCAGCAAACTGCTGTCTTTCTTGTGCATCATGTTAAAAAGAGCACTGACAAGCTGACCCCCACCCCTTTAACCTCTGCAGAAATGCTAGCAGCACTCATTTGTCTATTTCGAAAAGACAACCTCTGGATATGATGTTGAGCATGTGCACTCATCTTCTTTGGTTGACCATGGTGAGGCCTGTTCTGAGTGGAACCTGTCCTGATAAACCCCTGTATGGTCTTGGCCACCGTGCTACAGCGCAGTTTCAGGGTCTTGGCAATCTTCTTTTAGCTTAGGCCATGTTTATGTAGAGCAACAATTCTTTTTTTTTTCTTCTTCAGATCCTCAGAGTTTTTTGCCATGAGGGGCCGTGTTGAACTTCCAGTGCCCAGTGTGAGAGCGATAACACCAAATTTAACACACCTGTTCCCCATTCACACCTGAGACCATGTACCACTAAAGAGTCTCATGACACTAGGGAGGAAAAATGGCTAATTGGGCACAATTTGGCCATATTCACTTAGGGGTGCACTCACTTTTGTTGCCAACGGTTTAGACATTAATGGCTGTGTGTTGAGTTATTTTGAGGGCACACCACATTTACACTGTTCTACAAGCTGTACACTGACTACTTTATATCGTATCAAAGTGTCATATCTTCAGTGTTGTCCCATAAAAAGATCTAAAATATTTTTAAAAATGTAAGGAGTGTACTTTTGTGAGATACTGTAAGCTGCAAACACTGCAAGGAGTGGGATTTTTAAATAAAAAAGCCTATGAAATTCATTAGTTTTTAACAGTGGTTAAAAAAGATGCAAAACAGCCATTAAAAAGACAGAGGTCCAGAAAATGGATGCAAAAACGGTTGAAAAACGTTCATAAAAAACTGTGTCCATTTTTATCTGCCACTTTCTGTCATGTGCATGCAGCCTTACAATGTTGTCCTAAAAATGCTATTCCAGTTTGTTCACGCCACCACCCTACTGGAGTGATCTTCTGGAAAAAAGCTTACCACAACCACTTTCTAAAACTGGAATGATGTAAAAATTCAAAAAGTTGCAAACTTTTTTCACAAGTAACGCCAAAACGTTACAGAGCCCTATTTTTTTAATTTTGGAAGCCACAATTCTGGAGAAAAGGGTCTGATAAATTTCCGTCTTTATTTTGTGCTTGACAGGAAATATTTCAAGTTTTCCTGTGCGTCTTAAAGAATACCCGTCATTAAAAGTTAATGATGGATGCATAAGGAGACAATTTTGTGCAACAATTGAACTGAAGGAACCAATAAGAACATCTGAAGATGCTAGGCCATAACAGAGAGCGCAGGTAGAGTGGTGGGCAGTGATGAAGTAGAAAATATAAGGCAGTGTAGGATTGTGGAGAACTTTGTGGATGAGACTGATACTCTGCTATATGGGTAAGGCTACTTGCACACTTGCGTTTGCAGGATCCGTTTGTGAGATCCGTCCAGGCTCTCACTAACGGATCCGTCATGATAATACAAACGTCTGCATCCATTCTGAACGGATCCGTTTGTATGATCTTTTACATAGCCAAGATGGATCCGTCATGAAGTCCATTGAAAGTCAATGCAGGACGGATCCGTTTTCTGTTGTGTCTGAGAAAACGGATCTGTCCTCATTGACTTACATTGTGAGTCATGACGGATCCGTTTGGATCAGTTTCCGTCAAGCGGACACCAAAACGCTGCAGGCAGCGTTGTGTCCGCCTCCAAAACGAAATGGAGACTGAACTGAAGCAAAACTGATGCATTCTGAACGGATCCTTTTCCATTCAGAATGCATTAGGACAAAACTGATCAGTTTAGGACCGTTTGTGAGAGCCTGTGACGGATCTCACAAACGGATCCTGCAAACGCAAGTGTGAAGTAGCCTAACCAGTGCACAGGGAGAAGGCATCAATGTAGTGATGGGTACAGGGTGGAGGTATGAGTTCAATGATGGGCGCAGGCTGGAAATATTGGTGTAATGAAGGGCACAGTGTAAAGGTTGGATAAATGAGCCTGGCTGCCACATTCAGAATAGATTACAGATGGGAGCGTTTAGTGAGAGGAAGACTGATTAGTAAGGAGCTACAGTAATGAGAGCTGCGGCCTCTTCCTGGGCCATGTGACGTCATCGTATATCGGTCATTTGGCCTAGTTGCAGCTCAGCCCCATTCAACTCAATGAGGCTGAGGTGCAATACCAAGCACAACCACTATAAGATGCAGGGTGCTGTGCTTAGAAAGGTGCTGGAAGCCCAGAGCTCTCACCAGACCAGAGCTCCAGTGAGTACAGTTGTAACAGCTGATCCTGAGGATTGGTCACCATTATCAATGCCTGGATAACCCCTTTAATGGCAGAGGAGGTTTGGACTTAGCAATTATTGGGGGTCACTTGCTAACATTGTATGCCAGCTTTTGGCCTAAAAAAAAAAAAAAAAGTCCCTCTTTACGGGGTCCGGCTGCAGAAAATTTACCATTTACACCTGAAAAAAAACATAAGGCGCCATTCACCTCTATGGGGCAGTATCTATCCGCAAAATTGCGGGAATAGATGCGGCCCCATTCACCTCTATGCTCCGTGCCGCGGCTCTTTTGAAGCATGTCCTATACTTGTCCGTGGGCACGGACAAGTATAGGCATTTTCAATGGGGCTGCACGGTGTGTGTTCCGAGCGCTGCGGAACACACGCCGGGCGGCCCCCATATATTTGCGGGTCCGCAGTAATGCGGGCCCAAAAATATACGTTCATGTGAATGGACCCTAAAAGAGGAGTAAAAAGTACTCCGGTCAGGGGCTGTAGTAGTTTTTACTCTAGATGCGCACCTCATCATAAAATTAGGCGAGTCCGCTGGCAGCTCAGGTGGGAAACAAAAACAGTGGTAAAAAGCCTGTCTTTGTAAATGACCCCCATAGTGTATATGGCTCAGGACACTAGGAGCAGATGATAGAAATGCTAATTGTACTAGGAGAGCACTCCACAGGGGGTTGTCCAGCTCTACAGCCGCCCATTCTCCCTCTCATCAGTTGTGGTAATTACTGTATGTAACAGACTGAGGAGCAGAGAGGACAATGAGACGAGTTGGTTTCTTATTCAGCCAGTTTCTTATTCCCATCATTTGTATTTTTTGTTTTTATTTAAGAATTTTGAGGACACCTTATCAACAGTAACAGGAAAAAGTTGCAGTGAGCCGTGCTTAACGTATATCAGTTGAAGGTGGCATGAAAATATAAAAGATGGGCACAAAGAAAGTGTGATTTAAGGAATTAAATGAACTCGGGCCAGTGATCTGGCACTGCCAACATACAGAGGGTGATACCCCGTATCAGATACTGTGGAGTTCAGCCTGACCCAAACAGGTTCTGGGCACGAAAACTGGTATTAAACTGGGCACACAGTTTCCTGACTTTAATAATAATAATAATATTTATTTATATAGCGCCACCATATTCCGCAGCTCTTTACAAAATCATAGGGTTCTTGTACAATACAAAAATGACTAGCTAATATACAACTGAAACACTAGGAGTGAGGGCCCTGCTCGCAAGAGCTTACAATCTATGAGGAATTGGGGGTGACACATAAGGTAGTTGATTGTGATAAGTAGGATTTGAGCCATAATTGTAGTGAAAGGTGTGGTGCCGGCCGATCTGCTTTGGATTTGGGACTATTAGAGGATCGAGTTCAGGCCAGAGGAGTTGGTGGGGGAGATGTTTACTCGAGGAATAGTCATTTTAGGTAGCTTCATAAGCCTGCCTGAAAAGATATGTTTTTTTAGGGCACGTTTGAAGGTAGGGAAGTTGTGCATTGACCTAATATTCAGGGGCAGAGCATTCCAGAGAGTAGGTGCAGCTCGAGAAAAGTCTTGAAGACGGGAGTGATAGGTACGAATTATGGAGGATGTTAATCTTAGGTCGCTAACAGAACGGAGAGCACAAGTAGGGTGGTAGATGAAAGTGAGGGAGGAGATGTATGGAGGTGCAGAACTGTGGAGAGCTTTGTGGGTGAGAAGTTTGAACTGTATTCTGTAGTGGATGGGCAACCAGTGAAGTGACTGGCATAGAATAGTGGCATCACTGTAACGGGAGGACAGATAGATGAGCCTGGCAGCAGCATTTAGGACAGACTGAAGAGAGGGAGACCGATTATTAATGCGTTGCAGTAGTCAAGACGAGAGTGAATCAAGGCAACAAGAGTTTTTGCCGTTTCCACTGTAAGAAAAGGGCGGATTCTGGCAATGTTCTTGAGGTGCAGACGATAAGAGCGTGTAAGTGATTGAATATGGGGAACAAAGGAAAGATCAGAGTCAAATGTGGCCCCGAGACAGCGGGCACGTTGCAACGGAGTTATGATAGTACCACAGACCAAGATTGAAATATCAAGATTAGGTGGGTTAGTAGATGGGGGAAAGACAAGAAGTTCAGTTTTGGAGAGGTTTTGTTTTAGATACAGAGAGGACATGATGTTAGAGACAGCTGCCAGACTTTAATACGTAACTGATGTTTTTAAGGGGTTAAATGAATTTGGGCCAGTGATCTCGCATTGCCAAAATACACCAGGGTGATGCCCTACACCAGATACAGTGGAGTTCAGCCTGGCCCAAACAGGTTCTGGGCATGAAAACTGGCATCAAAGTTGGCAGACACTTTTCACTGATTTTAATAAGTGATGTTTTTAAGGGGTTAAATGAGTTTGGGCCACTGATCTCGCACTGCCAGCAAACAGTGGGTGATGCTCTGGATCAGATACAGTGGGGTTCAGCCACATCAGTTACTTATTCAAATCAGTGAAAAGTGGCCATCTGCCAACTTTGATGCCAGTTTTCATGCCCAGAACCTGTTCAGGACCAGGCTAATCTCCACTGTATGTGATGCGGGGTATCACCCTGTGTATGTTTCCAGTGCAAGATCACTTTACCAAATTAATTTAATTACTTAAATCATACTTTCTTTGTGCCCACTTTGGTGCCCATGTTTTGTATTTTCATGCCATCTTCAACTGATGTAGGTTAAGCACTGCTCACTGCAACTTTTTCTGTTACTGTTGATAAGGTGTCCTCAAAATTAATAAAATAAAAACAAAAAATACAAATGATGGGAATAAGAAACTGACAAATAAGAAAACAACTTCAGCGTCCTGACAAAGAGGTCCATAAAGAAAGCCCTGGCCGCGCACTTTTCCCGCCTCCCGGCTTCATTACCATCACTATGTGGGGTCCTGTTCTCAGATACCTGACCGACACCGTGCTGTCTGTGCGGGTGTCTACAACCACATTCCTGGGCACAAAATACGTAAAGCATTCCCGCCATTAAAAATATATAGTCCTCGAGTTATTTTCTTCTATCAGATGTTCCTCACTTCATAACGTCACATTATATTTGAGTGCAGGGAAAGCCGGGAAATCACCGTCGGCCATTTTAGTGGTAACCCAGCTTTCCCAGAAACTAAATAGGATGGATGAGTAAAAGTTTCCAACACGTCAATAGCTGAAGGCTATTGACTGGTGATAATGGTGTGAGGGCTGAGGAGCCCTGACAAGGTCATACAGTACACCCGTCATGGCTGCTGCCCACCTCAGAACAGAACCGGTCTGTGTCCTGTACAATACCCCCAGAATATTCACTGTCACTACGTCACTCGCGCTTTCGCCGCCATCCTGGGCTCGCACGCCCCGCCCCTCCGCGGCTCTGCTTTATGAACCGCGAGAAGACGACGACGACGCCATTTTGTGAAGCGGTTGGAAGAAGACAAAAGCGGCGAGAGGAGCGCTCTTAACTGACAAAGAGCAGTGAGAAGGGAGAAAGAGACCGCGCCGGCCTTCGCTTACCTGTCCGCAAGTCGTTTATCGGTGACTTTTAAAGCAGCCGCCATGAGCGACGTAGAAAAGAGTCACTTCGAGAGCAGAGTAAGTATACGCTTAAGCCGCTGTGTGTACATGAGGTCATCTCCTCACGGTTCCGGACTGGGGTTGGCCGGTGTATGGGTGAGGTGTTTTTTTTTTATTCCGGTGTAGCACTGGAGTGAGGTGAAGAGAGCAGGCTGGCGGCATTGTCTGTCTGGTACAAGATGGCTCCTGCTAGACAGCAGCGCGGGGGGGCCTAGGTATGTATGGAGAGGGTGATCTCTTCCCTGCACCGGTATTTATGTATATAGGGTGACTGTGCTGTGGAAAGTATAGGCTCCCTTTTGGCTGCTCTCCTCCTCCATTGTAACAGCCTGTGCTTCTGAATCTGCCATTATCTTGTATGGATCTCTGGCATTATATAAACGTATTGCTCTCATTGCTTCATCTACAGATGGAGGGCGGTGTTGGTCACTTTAGCAACTAATGCTATATAAAAATTGCCTTTATCGCAGTGATAATCAACGCGACTGTAATCCGGGTATTGCGTCAGTCGCCTGTGGGGTGTATTCTGTTTGAGCCCTATCGGGGAAATAATTTATTGTAGGGACCTCTGTAGTATCTCTCGCCCCAGGTTGTTCTTTTGGCCCCACAGTCCACAAAGTTGATGGAGGTGTGGAAAGTGGTACAAAAAAATGTTATGGTCCCAATTGATTTCGGGTCATTCCGGCGCCCGATGTAGAAAGGATTGAATCCTTCACGGTGACGTCTGTGGCTTAGGATCCGCATTATTATTTATGTGATGACGCCAGTCGCCCATATTTTAGTGAGCGGGTAGAGATTTTCTGTGCAGTTTCATAGCTGACTATGTAGAGATGTTTTATGTGCAGCTTAGCTGGAGGGGGCGCTCTTCCTGGGAATCTAGTGTACATGGGGAGTAAAACCTTTAGATACAATTGCTATACAAAGGTGCAATCGGTCCATCGTCGAGAAGTACCTGTTCAGGTGCCAGATCCGTTTAATTTACCGGTTTTCCAGGCTCGTTTTGTGCCGGTGTCACTTAGTAATAGACACCCATGGGACGTAGCCTAGGACATCTATCAAACGTGGCTCCAAGCCTTTTATTGTGCGTTGTGGCACTGCTGGACTACGTTCTGGAGTTTCACAGAATTAAATCTACAAAATTTCAACCTGTATGCTAGAATGTCATCGTCGTATCAGGTTAACTGCCTTAGTTAATGTGATTGTGTATGCTGGGCCAGGATGATGGGAGATTTGGGTTGTTGAGGTCCGTTCACATGGGATCATCTCATCAGCTGGGGAAATAAACTGGATATGGTTAGCAGTTTGTCCAGCAGACCTTATGGCTGGCAATGTACATAGGTTTTAGAGCAAACATGCCCAGATGTTGCAAAACTACAACTCCAAGCATGCATGGACAGCCTACAGCAGGGCATGGTGGGAGTTGTAGTTTTACAACAGCTGGAGGGCCGCGGGTTGAGCATCCCTGCTTTACATGCTCTAATGCTGAGCTGAAACGTCACAACCATTCCAGGGGAATAAGAAATTTGGAGGCTTGTTTTTTTTTAATCTTTAGCAATGTACATCTAACATAGTAACATAGTTTATAAGGCCGAAAAAAGACATCTGTCCATCCAGTTCGGCCTGTTTTCCTACTAGTTAATCCAGAGGAAAGAAAAAAAACCCCTGTGAGGTAGAAGCCAATTTTCCCCACTTTAGGGAAAAAAATTCCTTCCCGAATCCAATCAGAATTACTCCCTGGATCAACGACCCCTCTCTAGTAACTATAACCTGTAATATTATTACCCTCCAGAAATACATCCAGGCCCCTCTTGAACTCTTTTAGTGAACTTACCATCACCACCTCCTCAGGCAGAGAGTTCCATAGTCTCACTGCTCTTACCGTAAAGAATCCTCTTCTATGTTTGTGCACAAACCTTCTTTCCTCCAGACGCAGAGGATGTCCCCTCGTCACAGTCACAGTCCTCGGGATAAATAGATGATGGGAGAGATCTCTGTACTGACCTCTGATATATTTATACATAGTTATTAGATCTCCCCTCAGTCGTCTTTTTTTCTAAAGTGAATAACCCTAATTTTGATAATCTTTCTGGGTTCTGTAGTCCACCCATTCCAGTTATTACTTTAGTTGCCCTCCTCTGAACCCTCTCCAGCTCTGCTATGTCTGCCTTGTTCACAGGAGCCCAGAACTGTACACAGTACTCCATGTGTGGTCTGACTAGTGATTTGTAAAGTGGCAGGACTATGTTCTCATCACGGGCCTCTATACACCTTTTGATGCAGCCCATTATCTTATTGGCCTTGGCAGCAGCTGCCTGACACTGGTTTCTACAGCTTAGTTTGCTGTTCACTAAAATTCCTAGGTCCTTTTCCATGTCGGTTACCCAGTGTTTTACCATTCAGTATGTACTGGTGACTTGCATTATTCCTTCCATGTGCATAACCTTACATTAAATCTGATAACCATTTTTTAATATTTTGCCTTCGCTTTGCTTGGTGACCAAGTCAAGGTTGCTTAAAGTTTCACTGAGTTTTCTGAAAACGTTTGATAAGTCAGAGACGTATGAAATGTTTTGGTTGGTTGGGGTTCTGAGACTCCCACTGATCTCAAGAAGGGGGAGGCGCTCCTATATATCACACTCTCTGTCCTTACTGCAGGAGATACACGGTAGAAGTCTATAGGCCAATCTCCATTGTGTCCTCCACATCGAGGAGAGAGCGCAATATACAAGCCCTTCTCTCCTCGTTCTAGTAATTGTGGGGTCTTGGCACTCGGACCCCCACCAATCAAAACATTTGATGTCTCCTTGAAATGTAAAGTTTTCTGAAAACTCACTCTTAAGGGTGGAAAAAAAGCAATATTCTGTACAGCATGTATGGTCCTGTTGCATTAATGTTGATGGTATCATAGGAAAGTGAGGCAAAGAGACGTAGGGACAGCATGACTGCAGGAATGGAGGTCCCCAAGGAGCCATAGTCCAGAAGGTGTAGATGCTTATAGAAAGGGGTGGTCCCTGCGGTAGAACCCCCCTCCCCCACTGATCTGATAGTTATTATCTAAACTGTGGATAGGGGATAACTTTAACCAGCTGGAATACCCCTTTAATATTCAGGAAAATGGCTGTAGACTGTCCCCCGATTCCTGAAACAGGCTATAGGGAATACAGAACGCCCCCATGTTAGAATTACACTAGTGTACCGCCGGTGGAGCGACAGGTTTTCCATGTGTGCTCTACAGTGAGTGACTATTCTGTAGATTGTAAATGGAGCAAGCCAGAGACTATAAAATTATCTTGTTTGGCTTGTAGTTGTAGAAGATCTAAAATCTGAAATATTCAGATAAAATCAGCCAGTTATTGAATAGAAGTCATGTGCTGTAGGACTGCTGTATTGTCCAAGTTTAACTATTGCATCCCAGGCAGCAGTGATTATAATCCAACAACAGTCCCATCTACCCCTCCTCTGCCCTGATCCTCTCCGTCCGTATGGTTTCCTGGCTGCAGCAATGATGTTCTGTGTGATCAGCGTCGCCGCTGCAGCCAATCCCTGGCTTTAAAGCACACGCCGTAGATGACAAGGTTGTGCACAAGATTTCACTGTTGCAGCCAGGAAGATGATGGCAGCATTGCAGGACCAGAGAGCAGAAGTGACGAGGGGAAAGAATGGTAAGTGTGACTGGGTTTATTTTCTGATGTGTGCAGAGAAGAAGCAGCACTGTACTATTATCCCCCCTATGAGAAGCAACTGGTCAGTCCCTTTGTAGAACCATGTTATCACTTTGCTGCCAGGGAAGCATTCATTTACCTGGGACAGCTTCTTGTATATGTGGATATGGAGCACTGGCATCATTTTATATAAGAAACTTAGAAACAGGAAGTAATCTTTCCTCCATGGTTTGCTTTAGGAACATGTCGACTATCCTACTGTCTTATTGAAATCTTGAAGAGGACTTGGGTATATCCATGTGATGGCTTAAGAATATGTGGAGCCAGGATTAGTCAAGGGATGGGATTTAAAGAGATTCTCTGATAATGGGATTTTTTTATTTTATTTTTTTTAGATGGCAAGTTCCTTTAGGGGTTGCCTGGGACGGGCCCTGCGCTTCATTGTTCCAATAGGTGGTGGGCTCAGTACCACAAAATGACAGGCTGTCCGTGATGTTGTCCCAGAGAACCCCTTGAAGTGATGGCAGCTCACGTGTGTGAAGTGGACAGTAATGACTGCTCCTTTTCCTGAAGCCACACTAGGTTACTATAACTAGCAGTAATCAGATTGCCAATTGTATTCTGTGAGGAGTACAATACAGTGCTGCCACCTGAAGGCTTGTATTGGTATATACACGTGATGGGTACTGGAGCCTGCTTGAGACTTTAACCCCTTAGTGACCACCCATACGCCTTTTTACGGCGGTCACTAAGGGGCCTTAGGCTGGGCCACCGCTTTTTCACGGCGGCCCAGTCTAAGCACTGCACGGGCCCGGGTCTCACATGAAAGCCGCAGCCCGGACCGGCAGGAGTGCTGATCCGGGCTGTTTAACACTTTACATGCCGTCGGCAATGGCGCCCGCCGCATGTAAAGTGCTGACAGAGGGAGCGGTCTCCCTCTGTCTCCCATCGGCACCCTGCAAAAGCGATCGCAGGGTGCCGATGTGTGGGAAGGCTGGCAGGGGTCTGATCTAGGCCCCAGTCCAGCCTTGAGTAGATTACCAGCAGACTGCGCCTCTCTGGCGCAGCCTGCTGGTTAAAGTATGAATAGCATTGCCATTAAAATGCAATGCACTATAGGGATAATGCATTGCATTTTAAAGGCAATCAAAGTACTGTTTGTTATAGTCCCTCTGTGGGACTATTAAGTGGTAAAAAAAAGTAAAAAAAAAAACACATTTTTTCTATTAGAAAAATCCCATAAAAAAATTACTCTTTTTTTTTCCACTGAAAATAAGCTTTTCAATGAAAAAAAATGCAAAAAAAAATCTTCCCCATATGTTTGGTATTGCCATGTCCGTAACGACCCGTACTACATAAATATCACAAAAATTAGCCCCTACGGTAAACACAAAATAAAAATAAAAAAAAAAGACAATTGCTAATTTATTCTTAGTTGCCACCAAAAAAAGTTATAACAAGCGATCAAAAAGTGTCATTTACTCAAAAAGGATACCAATGAAAAGTACAAGTTGTCCCGCAAAAATGAAGCCCTGACACAACTCCATAGAAAGAAAAATTTTAAAAAAAATTGTTCTTGGGAATCAGCAATGCAAAAACTTTTTTTTTCTTTTAAAAAAAAAGGATTTTATTGCAAAAAAAACTATATGTATTTGGTATCATTGTAATCGTATTGATCCAGAGAATAAATATATGTTGTAATTTATACCGAAAAATGATCGCCGTAAAATGTATAATGTAAAAACGCAGTGGTGGTATTGCAATTTTTCCCATTTCCCTCCCAGAAAGAGTTAATCAAAGTTAATCAGAAAATTATCTGTACCCCAAAATGGCACCATTAAAAACTACAACTTCTCCCGTAAAAAATAAGCCCTCATACATCTATATAGACGGAAAAATGAAAAAGTTATAGCTCTTGGAACGCGACGATGAAAAAAGAAAAAAAAAAACGCTTGGTCACGAAGGCCAAAAACAGGCTGGTCACTAAGGGGTTATGCCATCACAGGCATATAACAGCTTCCCTGATCTCAGCCAATGAATGCTGTTACAGGCACCAGAGCTCGCAGCTCCTGCGTCTTCGCCGCTCAGATGCTGTAGTCATATTTGACCACAGCATCTAGGAGGCTAAATGTATGCGATGTAACTTATGGCTGATCGCACACATTCTCCCTGGGTCTCTGCTGTTTGAAACAGCCGAAACCCTAGTGGCTTTGGCGCCCGCTGCACACATGAGTGGGAATCAACTTTAAAGTACCGCCCGCTGTACAGGTATGACATTTCAGGCATTAAGACAATACCAGAATGAACTAAATCTGTTCAGCACAGGGGAAGATAGTGAAGCTGAAAGTGAAAGTATAAGCAGGTTTTACTCTCAATTATTCCCGAATCGGTTTCTAACAAGTTGCATAAAGCAGCCCTTCCCCCTCCACTTTCTGCCTCAGCCCAGCACCAGGCTCTCAGGGCTAAGCTCCTTCCCCAGAGCTCACTCGTCTCTTGTTATGAGATAGAGAAGACGTCCTGCACATTGTTACAGCTTGAGAAGGGAGCAGCAGAATAGGAAAGTAGCCTGTATCTATGGGGGTTATTAGCAGGTAAAACTGAGTGATCACGTTTTAAAGCACTTATACAGCAGGGTGTACTATACCATTAGGGGATAAAAAATGAAACTGCAGTTACACTTTAAGACAGTGCTCTCAACTCCTGACTCAAGTGACAATTATCTTTGAGGAACAACGTTGTCTGTACTATAGGTAGTAAAACACTGTAAAATTATAATTATAGGGAAGAAATCCTGTTAGTGTAGAAGCTCCACCTATTTGCCAGTCTGCGGTAAAAACTGGTATTGCAGGGCCCAGATGCTGATGGGTTTCCAACTATGTTCTTGGAACCTGTCTGGTTTTAGTCTGCTGTGATCAGTGTATAGAAAGACACTTAGGAGGTTTTGGCTTAAAGAAAGAGTAAAGGGTGTTCAGGTGATTGACAGGCTAGGTAATGTAGGCCTTGTGTTGAGGAACATTACTATGGCCAATGTCCTAGGAGATTGTGGAAAGGTGCTGCAGGGAGATCCTGCCAGATTCTAGCTATACTCTTCCTGCTGGCTTTTTATAATTTTAGTGCCACAGAAGAGTATCTAGCCCAGGTTTTCGTAAATATACTAAATGTTCTTTTTCCATTAAGGTTAATGTTCGTGAAGAAATTGAAGAGTTTATTCCAAGAATGTTGAAGAGAAAGCAAGATAAAAGAAGGCTAATGAAAAGTTGTAAAGCTCAGAAAATGTCAATTGAATGGGGGAAAAAAATAATCAGAAGACTGTTCAGATAGAAGCACTTGAATATATTTAAGGCTTTAATGAATTGGTTGAATTGGGGAAGAATACACGAAGTTGAGAAAATGAAAAAAAAATAAAAATATGAAGAATGAAGAAAAGTTTAACTCAAGAGTGTCGTAGAATTAAAAGAATCTGGAAGAATGAATGGGTCCTAGGTTAAGTAAATGTATGGTTTACGTTCCAGTGTCTGTATGATCAAATTAATGACTCTGCATGATTTTAGTTAAAAGAAAATTTGGGTTTAGTCATCTGGATCGAATAGGGTATTCCTAGTGACCAGTATCTTTATGGGCTATACGCAGTCAGTTGGAGGGAAGAGAAATCTGTAACATAACCTTTTGTTTTCCAGGTTTTATATCTTTTTTTTTTTTTTTTTTTTTTTTTAATTTTATTTTTTTTTCTGTATTAAGGTAGGAATTTCTTAAAACTGCTCCATTTTTAATGTACTTTGTTCTGTTAGGAGTCACGATCTCGTTCCAAGTCGGCGGCCGAAAGTGCTCCACGTGCAAAATCTGACAGTCGCTCTCGTAGTGGATCAAGAGGTTCCAAACGGTCAGAGTCCCGTTCTCGCTCCAGGTCAAAATCTCGGTATGTGGTAACTTTTTGTTTGGCGTTGATGGCGCTGTTAAATTTTTAAAACAATAAAACTAAATTTTATTGTAGCAGTGAAGATTAGTTGCATAACTCATTAAAAGACTCTACGGCTTTAAAGGTGTAGTTTCAAGAAGAAATCGGCATGTACTAAAGAATAGTTACTTACCTGACAGATCTGCACCGTGGTACCAGTTTCCCTGGCACTGCTCTGTTTTCCTGGCTGCAGTTGTGACACCAAAAGGACAACACGTTACTGTGTTGCTGTGTTGTTGCCACTCAAGAGGCTTGTGATTGGCTGCAGTTATCCTTGTGACTGTTCAGTGAGTCATTATACCCAGTAAAATTGTTCTTAAAAGGGATTGTCCGGGTTGTTTTAACCCCCCCCCCCCCCCCCCCCCGTAGGACCTATGAAGAGATCTATACTTACCTGCTCCCAGCCAATCTGTTCCAGCTCTGTGGTTGTTTTTACTACACTTCCAGTCCACACCTGCCAACATTCACACAGACTGGGTGACGTTTGCCACTACAGCCAACGATTGGCCTCAGTGGTATCCCCAAGCAGCACGTGATCCAGCAGTGTCGTGCTGCCCTGTTTTTAAAAATGCAGAAAGTTCACTGGGCTTCCAGTCCCCAGTTGTGAAGCAGATAGGTGTAGTTCTTTTCACAGGTACCACTGGAGGAGAAGGGGATTAAATACAAATACTTAGATAATCCCTTCATGGGTCCAAAGGTATAGTGGCACACAAAAAACAGCAGCACAAGTCACAGACATCCGATGGGTGCAATCCCTCCAGGCTCAGGATAATATGCCAATGATGTAAAAACTGCAAAAAGCGAGGCAGCACTCCAGTTCAGTGACAAATGAAGGACCCTTTATTCTCAATATGCAACGTTTCGGCCTACTCCATGAGGCCTTTCTCAAGCAATGAACAACTGGTTGACGTTAAATAGGCAAAGTAGGAGGGATCACCAGAACATGTGATCAATTATTCAAATACAACGTGACGTCATAATTAGTGCCAAAAAATGTATAAACAACAATATCACATGGTTATCAAGTGATCATCAAAGACCATGTATAGACATGGTGTAAAATTCCAATATACAATCCATAAACGTGCAGTGACAGTTCAAATAAACATGTAGAGGTATAAATGAGGAATTTGATTCCTACTCATGTGAGCAAGTGTATTTAAAAACATTGATCATAACTAGAGATGAGTGAACGTGCTCGAAACGAGCACTGTACTGCTCGGCTCCCCTGCGCTCGCATGGGCGCAGGCATCCGCTTCCGTCCTCCTCAGGAGGATGGAAGCGGCTGCCTGCGCCCATGCGAGCGCAGAGGAGCCGAGCAGTACAGTGCTCGTTTCGAGCACGTTCACTCATCTCTAATCCTAACACCTTAAAAACAGCAACCATAGTTGCTTATTACATAATACAGGCACATCATCAGATGGGGAATCGCTTGAGATCATGAGTTAGAAATAGCGTCTGTATGTGTACAATACGCACGCGCCAGCATGGAGGTGATGTGACTCAGCCGAGGCATATGTGCAGATCATGTGGGCTCAGAGACGCGCCGTCCGATGCAGGCGGAAACTACCACCGCACCTGTGCAGTCAAGTGCCCTCACTGCCCATTTTCCAGCGGCACCATCTTACTGTAACTGCGCATGCGTACAACTTAGAGACCCGAACGGTGATTACGGATCGTCACAACAGCGTGTAGTCCACATTACTGTCTATTGAAGGTGTGTACAAACAATATAAGGCACTCTCTAAACTGAGAATCCTAGTATGATGAATACAGTAACACAGGGATACGGGATTGTTAAAAAGATATGCTGTTAAATAAAGAACTCCATTCCTGGTATCTCCCAAAGAACGAATTCACTAACTCGGGTGTCCCAAGCGTCAAACCAATCACCTAAGATGACCAGTAAAGACCCCTAGGGTGCAAAGGTGACAGAGGGGGTCACCCTGCTGCCAAAGAGAACAGGAGAGGGCCTCAATTTGCATGGGAGACGGTCAGCAACAGATTAATGTCACTAGCCATCGACCATCATATGTCACCTAGATGCACCTAACACCCAAACACAGGGACCAGCACCCCCTAGACCTGTTTTTAAATACAATTGCTCACATGAGTGAATCTAATTCCTTATGTATAGTTATGTTTATTTGAACTGTCACTGCACGTTTATGGATTGTATATTGGAATTTTACACCATGTCTATACAGTCTTTGATCACTTGCTCACTTGATAACCATGTGATATTGTTGTTTACACATTTTTTTGGCACTAATTATGACATCACATTGTATTTGAATAATTGATCACATGTTCTGGTGATCCCTCCTACTTTGCCTATTTAATGTCAACCATGCACTAGTTGTTCATTGCTTGAGAAAGGCCTCATGGAGTAGGCTGAAACGTTGCATATTGGGAATAAAGGGTCCTTCATTTTTCACTGAATTGGAGTGCTGCCTTGCTTTTTGCGGTACAGCTTTGTGAACAGAAAAAATAACAAAGTTATGGCAGAATCACTGCCACATGTTTCAGTTAAAGGAACGTTTGTAACATAAAAATCCCAAACTAATGTAACTTAATTTTTGATAAACTGCATTAAAGGGGTATTCTCATCTTAGACAATGGGGGCATATCGCTAGGATATGCCCCCATTGTCTTATAGGTGCGGGTCCCACCGCTGGGACCCGCACCTATATCCAGAACGGAGCGGGGAGCGCTGCGCCTGGAGGTTTCTGGGGGTCCGGCCACCACCAGGCGCAGGTCCCCGCTCCGCTCGTAGAAATGAATGGGAGCCGGGCCGTGCATGCGTGGTGCGCTCCCATTCATTTCTATGGAGCCGACGAAAGTAGCCGAGCCAGTGCTCGGCTATTTTCGGCAGCCCCATAGAAATGAATGGAGGGCGGCTGCGCATGCGCAGCGCACCCTCATTCAGTTCGGGGGCTCCATTCTGGATATAGGTGCGGGTCCCAGCGGTGGGATCCGCACCTATAAGACAATGGGGGCATATCCTAGTGATATGTCCCCATTTTCTAAAATGAGAATAACCCTTTAAGGCTGCAAGCTGTGACCCAACCAGGACCCATAACTATACATATAACCAGAGCTTCATTTTACCTTACAATCCATTTGTCTAGCTCCTGTGTGAGCCTGCAATACTCACACGGAGAGAATCATGGCTCCTGATCTTCATTCACAAAACTACAATTCCCACAATCCCTAGCTTTCATGCTGTGAGTTTCTGCTTGTTCATGAGTGATGATTACTGATTGGCTGCCTGATATCACAGTGCAGACACGCCCCCTCTACTCAGTAATCGGCAGCACACTGACATTTAGCTAGAGAACTGATAGCAACACACTGAGCATGCCTGACCTGACAAAGGCTCAGAACTACAGGTTAATGCCATGGTAACTTATGAGGAAACACAGTGGGTAGCAGAGGAAGAAACTACTTTTATAATTACAGAAAGGTAAAGATGTGAAATTGACATTATATTAGGTAATGATTGATGATGACTTTAAAACATAAGTTATATTTATGGTAACCGGAATACCCCTTTAAGGCTACAGAAATTTTTCTGCAAAAATAATCAGCAAAATTTTTTTTTATATTGTTTTGAAGGAGGGCGGTTAATGTAATAAGAAATTGCAGCTTTCCCCCCCAACTTTAAATTTGATATTCACTGTGTGGGAAAATCTCATGTAAAAATGTATCACTGCATTACTTCATTATTCCATTGAAGTAGCTGTATGTGGGTGTATCTTTGCGGAATTAGAAAAGAAATGTAGTTTTCACTGGTGCGATTTTGCAGTACGTGGGACTTGCTGATTAACATTATTTTGCAGGAGGGTTAATGGGGGGGGGGGGGGGGGCATATTTTGGCGTATGACCACCAGATAATATACAGAGTAAAAGCAGTTAGATGGGCCAGAAGTGACTCTAAGGTCCTGGTAGGTTGTCACCGGTATCTGGTCCCGTGCTGACTGCAGTGGATCCCACAGTTGCTGGTGGGTGCATGGATGGGGCAGGATCCATTGAGTGAACACAGCAATTGGGGTGGTCCTACAGACGCTCAATTGGGTGCAAATCTGAACATCGCCACCTAGACTTTTTTTTTCCCCCCTACCATAGAGTAAAAGTCCTCCATGCCCCTCTATAAACGCACACTGCTCTGTTTGCAGTAGGACAAAGATCTTGAGTCTCGTCCATTCACCAGTCTAAGGCTACTTTCACATTAGCGTTTTAAAATTCCGGTATCAAGTTCCGTCATAGGGGCTCAATACCGGAATAAAACGCTTCAGTTTTGTCCCCATTCATTGTCAATGGGGACAAAACTGAACTGAAGACAACGGAATGCTCCTGAAAGCATGCTGCGGTTTGCTCTCCGGTCCAGGCATCCGCACCAAGACGGATCTGGAATGACCCCCAATGCAAGTCAATGGGGGCGGATCCATCTGGTGTGACCACAATGGTAACCGGATCCGCCCTCCATTGACTTTCAGTGGAGTTCATGACGGATCCGCCCTCCATTGACTTTCAATGGAGTTCATGACGGATCCGTCACCACATACACACAATATAGACATACATATAAACATACACAGACATATACACATACAAATACACATACATACTTACATGCACCCCGGCAGGTCTTCAGAGCGTCGGAGGGACAGGACGGCGCGCACAGGTGATGATTCCACCAGGTGCCCAGCAGAGGGCGCTGTGGGGAATCGTCACCTGTGCGAGCCGTCCTGTCCCTCCGACGCTCTGAAGACCTGCCCGGAGCATGTAAGTTTGTATGTGTGTGTACTGTGTGACGTGTGGGGCCGGAGCGCGGTTCCGGCTCCACACATGTCACTGCGGCAGGCCTGATCCGGCAGCACCCTTCACCTGCCGGATCAGGCCTGCCGCTAGTGTGAAAGTAGCCTTAAATGAAGCTGGTTAGTAGGAAATTGGCCAATTCCTTTATTTTAACAAATGTGCAGGATAAAGCCATTTATTTCGCTTACTGATGCTATTAACAGAGCAGTGCTGACGTCTTCACTTAAGTGCCACCTCCTCACTTAGTATCGTCTAACTCACTCACTACAAACTACTCTCTAGTCCCAACGTGTCCACTGATGGAGGGGCATGTGACCAGACCCATCCATCAGAAGCCTCCATTAAATAACACTGCACACCATTAGAAACGAGTGCATGCGCACAAGTAATGTCTAGTCATACGCCCTGTTATCAGCAGCCATGTTGGAACTGGAGTGCCATAATGTGAGTTGAGGTGGCCCTTTAGGTGGAGACATCGACGCTGCTCTGATATTATATTAGTAAGCAAATCGTTCCTTTACATTTGTAAAAATTGGTAGAAAGTGGCCAGCTCCTTCAGCCCCTGTGTTCTCTGCAGGGTTTATGCAAGATTATTTCATTTTTACCCTAAAAATCTTTTGATATATTTGATTTGCTAATTTTAACACCAAAAGAGGCCCCTGAAGTTCAGCCTCCTGAAGCAGGGGTGGGAGTCAGACCTCCACCAATTTGATATTAATGACTAGAGATGAGCGAGCATGCTCCAGTGCCATATTTGCGTACGCATTTTAAAATTCCTACGCTATTCATACACATATTTTAATCTATACGCAATTGCGTACAAATTGAATTTGTACGCAATTCGTACGCATTTGCGTATAGATTAAAATATGCGTATGAATAGCGTAGGAATTTTAAAATGCGTACGCAAATACGCAAGAATGGCACTCGAGCATGCTCACTCATCTCTATTAACCCTTTCTACCCCGGAGGTTTTTTTGGTTTTCGTTTTGCGCTCCCTGCCTTCAAACCGTTTTATTTTTCTGTTCACATAGCTGTATGAGGGCTTGTTTTTTGCGGGACAAGTTGTACTTTCCAACGCCACCATTTAATATTGCATATGGTGTAGTGGGAATCGGGGGAAAAAAATTCCAAATCAGGTGAAATTGCAAAAAAAAGCTATTCCGCTACAGTTCTACGGGTTTCTTATTTACAGCGTTCGATGTGCATTAAAACTGACCAGTTACTTTCATTCTACTGGTCAGTACGAATCTGGCAATACCTAATATGTATAGTTTTTTCCTGCGTTTTGATAGTGATAAAATAATTAGAAAGTTGCACCCCCCCCCCCCTTTTTTTTTTTTCCCCTTGTCATATCTTGACCCCCTATAACTTTTTTGTATTTGTGTACGGAGCTGTATGGGGGCTCATTTTTTGCGGGGCGATCTGAAGTTTTTATTGATACCATTCTGGGGTGTGTGACTTTTTGATCACTTTTTTTATATTTTTTTTTTTTTAGGAAAAAAAAGCGACAAACGGCGACTCGCCATTTGGACGCTTTTTTCCGCCACACAATTCGCCGTATTGGAATTTTTTTTTATATTTTAAAAGTACGGGCGTTTTCAGTCACGGTGATACCCATGATGTCTATATTTATTGTTATTTAGGTATTGATTTTTTTCATTATACGGAAAGGGGGGTGATTTGAACTGTTATATATTTTTTAATTTTTTTTTTATTTTTTTCTGACTATTTTTAAGCTCAAATATGAGCTGATATAGTTTTTTTTTTTTTTTTTTTTTTTTTTTTTTTGAGCAATCAGGGATTTACTAGACTGAGATAAATCCATGAATTGCTCATTTCTTATCCTGGCCTGCCATCTAGTGGCCAGAATAAGAATTGCACTTTGAAAACTGTAATCCTCACCAGCGAGGATTACAGTTTTCATATGGTGTACAGACGCATCCTGATACCGTGATCACGGCATCAGAAGGGCCTAGAAGACGCCGCCGATGGCGGTAAGTAGCAGCAAGTCTCTGCTGTTAGAAACAGCAGAGACTTGCCGGCCATGACGCCCGCCGCACCAGCGCCATACATGTACGGCGCTGGTCGGGAAGGGGTTAATGACCTATCCTGTGGAAAGATCATTGTTATGGGAAACCAGACAATCCCTTTAACGGTTTGTCCTGTGCAGCCAGTACCTTTTCAGATATTGTGTAGTATGCTCTCTCATTCACAATGAAATCTGTCAAAAGAGCTGCCTGACTGCTCGGTTTATAGGCCTTCTCTGTACACGCCTGAGACTGATTTAATTGTGGAGGAGACGGCGCAGACTACATAATATGGAAAGTTGCTGTCAGAGGACAAAGTGACATTTTATAAGACCCCTTTAATGATGCTGAAGGTGTCCTTTTAAAGATTTTTTTTTTTTTTTTTTTTTTTTCCCTGTGAATACAGTAGTGATGACCTAGCCTCAGGAAAAGGGCTCATGCACACAACCGTATAGCCATGGTGCCCTTATTGTGGACTGCAAACAGCGGGTCAGCAAAACACCAGCACTGGCCGTGTGCACTCAGCGCTACAGATGCGGACCTGTTGACTTGAATGGGTCCGTGATCCACAAGATATGACTGACTATAGAACTTCACCTATCTTTTGCGGAGGCACAGGTCGGAAGCCCATGGAACCACTACAAATCACTTCTTTAGGCTTTCAGGTCCGTGCCTCCGCACCACAAAAGATAGAACGTGTTTTATCTTTGGCTGTATTTTGCGAATCGCTGACCCATTCAAGTCAGTGGGTCCACACTGCAATATGGAGTGCACATGGCCAGTGCCTGTGCATTACCGACTGCGATTCACATTCCGCAGCACTTGCATAAAGTCGGTATGGTTGCATGCATGAGCCCTAAGATGGGTTATTCAATCTCAGATTGGTGGGTGGCTGACTTCTAGCACCCTTTCCAATCAACCGTTTGAAAAGGCTTCCTGGAGCGCTGCAGCCTTTTCCCAAACCAATGACGTCATATTCATTTATCACAAGGGCTATGTGCAGCTCAGTCCTGTTTAAAGGGTTTCTGTCACCAGTTTTGGGCATATAAAACAGGATGACATTTGCAATCTGGTAATCATTTTTTTTACTGGTGTCCCCGTTTTTGTAATAAACTTTTGTGATATGCAAATTAATTTTACTAGGTGCAAGGGGCGGTAACCCTGCCACCTAGTAGCGCAGTTTCCCTACCTTTATTCACGCCCCCTTGCTTGTGATGGACAGGGCCAGGCAGCGCGCTCTATCTGCTCCTGGCCCTGTCCGTGCTGGAAATCCCGCGCCTGCGCAGTGCGGCCTTCATTCAGCACAGGGTCAGTGAGTGCATGCGCCGCCTTCTCTTCCGGGTGTAGTGTGACGTCATCTGCGCAGGTGCAGTGAGGCAGCCAGCGACACTCACTGCGCCTGCGCCGAATGAAGGCCGCACTGCGTGGGATTTCCAGCATGGACAGGGCCAGGAGTAGATAGAGCGCGCTGCTGGCCCTGTCCATCACAAGCAAGGGGGGCGTGAATAAAGGTAGGGAAACGGCGCTACTAGGTGCAGGGTTACCGCCCCTTGCACCTAGTAAAATTAATTTGCATATTCCGAAAGTTTATTTATTACAAAAACGGGGACACCAGTAAAAAAAAGATTACCAGATTGGGCATCAGGTGACATTTGCACATTGCAAATGTCATCCTGTTTTATATGCCCAAAACTGGTGACAGAAACCCTTTAAGTGAATGCTCCTGGGTTGCAATACCACGCACAGCCACCATACTATTACGGCACTGTGCTTGATATGCTCTGAGGAGGCTGCAGCGCTTCCCTTGTGTAGGGCCATCAGTATTGTACTCAGAAAGCCCCTGGAGGACTATTGGGGCAAAGTGAATAAACGAAAATGTGTAGAATCTCCATTTGATATTGACGGGTTTGTCGTGGATTTTTGCTAATTTGAAATCTTTAACGTAGTAAAGCACTGTTGGTGAATGGAGTTGTAGAAAAACCTCATTTTGCACACGGCAGAGAAATTCGGCCCAGATTTTTGCCACATCTTTCAGTTGATAGTATGGTGAACTGTTTTGACTATAACATTCTTACTAAAATACTAAAGTGATCTCATTGATCTTTTACAGTTCGAGGTCTAGAAGACACTCCCATAAAAGATATTCTCGCTCCAGGTCTCGATCACATTCACACAGAAGACGATCAAAAAGCAGATCCTACAGCCCAGAACACAAACGAAGGCGGAGCCGAAAACGAGCGTATTCCATCAAAGTGATGGAGTTTTCTTTTCTATCTATCCCACACTAGAAAGAAAAAAGACTTCAAAATGTGTTCGATGGTGGAACGTATGAAAGCCCCTACCCCCTAAAACACTCCCGTCAGTTTTTTTTTCCCCTCCCCTGGTTCTTACAAATGAGAACATCACCTATTCAAGCGGATTGATGAACTCGACCAAAAAGTTTATTAAGAGCGAGAGAAGACAAAAGGCTGTAAAGGGCTTCTGCAACTGCAGGCCAGTATATAAACTTGGTGCCATTGTCCTTCTAAGGCGGATGCATGAAATACCCCTGAATGGCCTTCTTTAGAGTGACAAGATCAAGCTAGACAACAGCATGTTAAAAGGAGGGTTGTTTTCTCTCTCCAGCCAAAGATCTGTCCCTTCTCCGAGTCTGCATTAATGTACATCTGCAGTGGGAGGAATAAATACTGGGGATTTGTGTCTCCAGACCCCTTCGTCGCCAACACCCTGATTTCTTAACACCATATGCCACGAACGGGAGAGATCTTTAGTAAACCAACAACATCCACAGGGACACGAGTAATCTCACATGTCTGTGCTTAAGAAGGTCAATCAGGACCAGTTGGAGTAATAACTTAGTAATTCCTCATACCAGTTACAAAGGGAGCAGGTAACTTTACAATAAGGGGGTGCAAAGATTTCGATTATACCGAAAAGTCTGCCAAAAGTACCGAGTCCCCTGCCATTTATAACAGGACAAAAGTGGACCTCACATACTGCATCCTTCCATCATACTTTGTAGATTGTAAGCGCTCACGGGCAGGGCCATCTCTCCTTCTGGGTCCCCTAGTCTCCCCACCCTCCGCAAAAGTGGCACATAACACTACATGTATTCAATGAACATCAACTCAACCAGCCTATGTTCAAAAACTTGATAGATTATTAAACCCTTCAGGACCTCCTCCGTACATGTACGGCGGAAGTCCGGTTTTTAAACATGGCGCCCGCTCGCACGTGCAGTGGGCGCCATAGCCACCGGGTTTCTTCAACAGGTAGCATCTGCTGTGTGAGCAGGTAATATTTGAATGTATCCGTACAGTGGGCCCCCAAAATAAATTTTACTGGTGAGCCCTAGGCACCCATGTCTGACACTGTATGTATACCCCTCTTCATATGTACAGTGCCATGGAATGAATGGCGCTTTAATAATAAATAATAATAATAATAATTACCCATCCAATGCACGGTCAGCGGATGTGGTCTGCCGTATGTCATAAAGGGCATCTCACCCCTAGGACAAGTGGATGAGGCGCAGATGGCACTGGTTGGATCACCTCTTGAGACACCTCTAATTGTGAAATGAAATGACGACATATTTGTAATAAAATCTAATGATTTTCTCATAATGAAGATGTAAAGTTTGCAGGTAGCTGTAAAAAAAGAGACAATAATAACCTAAGCACAAAATAAAATACACAAAGCCGGTTGAAATGAACAAAGTTAAAGATTAAAGGGAATCTCCAGATCATTGCTTTTTTTATTTTTTCTACTGACCCCATTACCCCGCTGTCAGCGCTCAGAGCTGCAGTGAAACACACAGTCAGGACTGCTGTGCGGTTCTAACATAATGGAGAGGACTCGTGCCCATGCTCAGCAGTCCTGACAATGTATTTCAACCTGGCTTTGAGCACTGACAGCAGGAGAATGGGGTGCAGTAGGAAAATAAAAAATAATGATCTGGATTCCATATCTGCAGCACTACTCATGTATTACGGTAGATAGGAATCCAAAATTGGGGTGACAGATTCCTTTTAAAGGGAGTGTGTCACCAGGAAATTCACTGATAAATCTGGCACCATGCCTTGTAGGGCTAGCTAGCTCAGCTGAAAGTAAAGATACCTTTCACTTAGCGATCCGTTGCTTTATTCTGGGAAAAAAATGGCTTTTAAATCATAAGTGCACCGAGGGAGGGCCCAAGCCACTCTGTGCACCCTTGCTCCATCTATATTCCTCTGCCAGCCCATCACTCTCCTTCCTGACTGACAGGGCCAGGTTCCTTCACAGTCATTGCGCCAATCAAGAAGGAAAGAGAGGGGGCTGACAGGAGAAATAAGAGTGCACAGAGTGGCTTGGGCCCTCCCTCAGTGCACTTAACTGCTAATTTGCCTATGGATTAAAAGTACTTTTTCTGCATAATGAAGCAACAAATTTCTTCATGAAAGCTAGAGCTTGCCCTACGAGCCATTGTGCATGGTTTAACAGTGACTCTCTTTAATCATATGTGCACGATATATGTATGGAAATAACAACTTATGCGCCAATTTAAGGGACAAGAAAATTATTGTAATATTTGCGAAGCGGCTCTCGCAGATCCTATGCCTTGTAAATGAAGAGGTGAAGGATATATCCCATCTCTCCTTACAAAGCACAGGGGCTGTGAGAGCTGCAGATGATAGCTGCTGACAGCGCCTGGTGCTTAATATTAGGACCATGATTGAAAGGGGAGGCAGGATTGCTGCTGAGCTTCGAACACTTTGGAGAGTGTTACAATTAATTTGTGAAGCCTGCTGATCTGCCGCTCTATACTGTGCATGCACAGAAAACTACCTAGCCCGGTATAGTGATGTCAGCAGTGCTTGCGCATGCGCAGTGTTACCAACAGAACAGAAAGGTATTGAAACCAAACTGCGCATGCTTTACGTGTAGTCTCCTCCCAGATATATTGGCTTGTCCTAAATAGCTTGCACTGCTGCGCATGCGCAGTGTGTCTCAGGGTTTGCCTAGACTTGCTGTTATGTAGGCATCTGCACGGTCCGTATAGAAGGGCACAGTATAGGATATTGGCTGGTGATGTTTGTAGCATATATCTCAGGATAAGCTGTCTCTCTGTGTATTTTTGGAAAAATATATTTTGGAACCTTGTTATAAAATAGCTAGTTGGAAAAATTCTCCTTATACTTGATACAACCCTGCTACAATCATAAGCTGTATACAAGCAACAACGCAGGTGTGGTCAGCTCACCGCCTCCGTGCATGGATCATTGGTGGCGCAAATCCAGCTGAATATCAAAGAGAAAAAGCAATTCCAGCATTTGGAGACTTGAGATAAAAAATCCTATATTTGAAAAACAATGAATACAATCCATGTACAGCACAGGTAGACCTCCCTCCGGATAACCAGTCTACGCGTTTCGGACTAAGCCTAGTCCTTATTCATGACATAAAATCAAGGAAGGGTTTTATGCCATGAATAAGGACTAGGCTTAGTCCGAAACGCGTAGACCGGTTATCCGGGACGGGGAGGGGGGGGCTGTCTGCCTGTGTTGCACATGGATTGTTTTAATCGTTTTTTCAAATAAAGGATTTTCTTTTTATCTCACGTCTCCAAGTGCTGGAATCACTTTTTCTCTTTGGCATATGCTGTATACCTTCTATGTTCCTGTTGGTCCGGTTTTGACAAGAGATCTGTATGAAAGTCTTAGGGTACGGCCACACGTTTAGGTTTCTTGATGCAGTTTTGGAAGCCAAAAAGCAGATGGTAAAAAATGAGAGAAAGCATAAAGGACAGAAACAACTTCTCCTCCAAAACTGCATCAGGAGACCCAAAGCAATATTAGTTTTGTTAATTGACAGGGTTGGTGCACCTAGTTGTCCATACCGTAACCATTGCACACATGAGGGGGGTTACCATGCGCTGCACTCCAGTATTCTTCTTTTTTTGCAACATTTTTGCAACATTTTACATTTCTACACACTTACTCCAGCTTTGGAAGATGGGTGGGAATGTTGGCATGGTTAGCTTGTTTTTGGTAGATCCCTCCCTGGTCAGACCTGCAAAGGGAAGCTTCCTGACCTGCTCCCCGCCACTGGGTTCCAGCTACTTTGCTCTCCAGCCTCTGCTGCCTTGCATGGGTCCCTCACTGTCAACATGTACTTTGATATCGCTGCAACCAATGACTGGCCACAGCGGTGACCTTCCTTCCATGCGTCACTTGACTAACTGACATGGCGTAAGGGGGACAGATCACCAGTCATTGGCTGCAGTGACCTCAATACGAAAGTTGACAACGGGGGCACTCTAGCGAGGCAGAGGAGCTGGGACACAGTGGAGGAGTGTAGGTAAGTATGCTTCCCGTTGCAGGTTTGCCCTGGGGGGAGGGTGCTGCCAGAAAGACCCCAAAAAAGGTGGCCAGCCCCTTTAAGCCAGATATTTCAACTGGCACTTTTTTTAAAAGTTGTAAAATTCTTGCAATCTTACTCCAGTAAAGAGGTGGTGTAGAACATGAAGTAGACTTAAAGGGAACCTGTCATCAACTTTATGGTGACCTCACTGAGGGCAGCATATATTAGTGACAGGAATGCTGATTTCAACTATGTGTCACTCATGAGCTAAAAGTAAGTGGTTGCTGAGAACCAGCATCATAATCATTGCAGATCAGGCCTTGAAAAGAGTCAAATCTACCTGAGAAGAGTCATGATTATTCCTAATCTCCTGCTCTCCCCGCCCATCTGCTGATGATTGGCAGTTCTCTCCTAGAGAGAAAGGGAGAAAACTAGGTAGAAGACTGTCAGTCATCAGCAGGTGAGCAGGAATTCATGAATAACCACGACTCTTCTCAGGTGGCCGGGACTCTTTTCAAGGCCCAGTCTGCATTGTTTGTGATGTTGGTTCTCGGCAACCACTTATTTTTAACTTATAAATGACAGACCGCTGAAATCAACTTACCTGTTTCTACTTTATTCTGCTGTTAATATGGGCAGCATAAAGGTGATGACAGGTTCCCTTTAAAATTCACCGAATTTGTGCAACATTAGATAAAGTTGGTGCAAATTACGATAATACAGACACCTGCAAATCTGACTTAAAAAATTCCCCCCATGGTAAATCCCCCCAAATACATTTTACGTATGAAGAAAATTCTAATATGGTCCCTGGTATAAATTCTACATTTTACAAATTCCAATCTAGCAGGTGGCTCATCTCTGACTCATTTATTAAACTCCAGATAGCCGCACGATGACACTCCGAA
>ONZH01002021.1:0-15408 GCA_900303285.1 Rhinella marina
TAACGCCGCAAATAGTTATTTAAAATAAACAACCCCACAAACACGGATTCACTGTTCTTTTGGCAATTCAACTTCACTGAAGAAGTTAGCACTATATGGCGCTTGCATGTTTGTATGGCGAATAACGCCGCAAATAGTTATGTAAAATGGACAACCCCACAAACACGGATCCACTTTTTTTGGCAATTCAGCTACACTGAAGAAGTTAGCACTATATGGCGCTTGTCTGTTTGTATGGCGAATAACGCCACAAATAGTTATTTAAAATGATCAACCCCACAAGCACTATATGGCGCTTTTCTGTTTGTATGGCAAATAGTTATTTAAAATGAACAACCCCACAAACACAGATTCATTGTTTTTGTGGCAATTCAACTTCACTGAAGAAGTTAGTACTATATGGCGCTTGTCTGTTTGTATGGCGAATAACGCCGCAAATAGTTATTTAAAATGAACAACCCCACAAACACAGATTCACTGTTTTATTGGCAGTTCAACTACACTGAAGAAGTTAGCACTATATGGCGCTTGTCTGTTTGTATGGCGAATAACGCCACAAATAGTTATTTAAATTGAGCAACCCCACAAGCACGGATTCATTGTTTTATTGGCAGTTCAACTACACTGAAGAAGTTAGCACTATATGGCGCTTGTTTGTATGGCGAATAACGCTGCAAATAGTTATTTAAAATGACCAACCTCACAAACACGGATTCACTGTTTTATTGGCAATTCAACTATATATATATATTTTTTTTTTTTATGTACCCCAAACAAGGCTCTGACCCTCTTACTGCACTGCAACAAGGGACACTACTGGTGCTTCTTTGAATAAAGCACCCCAAAACAGCCTTTAGAACAGAGTGCAGTGCTGTATAACAGGCTAACCCCAATGCCCAGTCACTGCTGCTCAGTGTACCAGAATAGCGATTTCAGTGCCTTATAATCCCCTATGGATTCTGTCTAGAAATCATCCCTCTCCTATCCCTGCAATTCAGATTATCTATCCCTGATCTCCTCATTTCTTTTCTTTAGCAACGTTTTTCTATCACTTTCCCTATCTCTCCTGACGTCTGTCTCTTCTCTTAAATCAATTGCAAATGGCGGATTCCAGCGTTACAGAGCTATTTATAGGGCTGTGACATCACAGGACCTAACTGGCTGCTAATTGGCTACATGTCTGCATGTGATCGCATTGCTGGTGTTTACCTCTTTGTCCCAGAAATCCTTCCCCCATGTCATGCCATGTGCCATCGAATTTTCCATGAAATTCGTAACGAATTCCACTTCGTCAGCTTCGATTCGCTCATCTCTAATTATAACATCAGCATTATACAGACTTATTATCTCTTTTATTATGACAATTATTATTTTTATTAGTCTTAATCTAAATTCTATTAGAACTATTATTATGTTTCTTCCTTCTTTATCTATCTCACTATCTATCTATCGATCTATCTATCGATCTATCGCATTGCTATATTATACAGTCCCTGACAGACGTTCTGTCTCTTATCCATGTTGTGGAAACCAAAGCTTATAACCTGACTTAAAATTCATCCATTGGTTTTAGAAGTGACTCATATGAAAGCTGAAACCCTCCCAAATGAGTTTTTTTTAACGAAAATAAATTTGCTTCACTGCTGAAATATTGATCATTTAATGAACACAGAAAGGTCAGATTTTGGTAAGACAAAACTTTTGTCGCCTTGTCATGTAATACACCCAATCCTACTGTAATTTACAGCTTCACCTGTGCTCACTAATTGATTGGTTAATTAGTGGGTGTGTATAAAAAGAACTCCAGCACCCCAGACCTTCACTTGAACTGCAACTTTACCTCTGACAACATGCCAAAAATCCACCCTGCGACCAAAGCCATGATTATTAAGAGGCTGAAGACCAGATCCACTGCAGAGGTGGCTGGCACCTTTAATGTGTCTCAGCGTCAAGTACAAAGAATTAAAAAAAGATTTTAAGAGACTGGAGATGTTTTTGACAAGCCCAGGTCCAGCACACCCCGCAAGACAACTGCTCAGGAGGGACGTTTGTTGGTTTGAAAATCAAAAGCCAGCCCCTCTTCCACTGCAGCAGAGCTCCAACAGGCCTGGTCACCACCATTCCCTGTGTCAACTAGAACAGTTTGTAGGATTCTGTCTTGTTAATGTAATTTAGGATAAGTCCCAAATTAGACTTAATACTTAGTTGTCTGTGGTGTTCAAATTATGTTAAATTTCCCCCTTCATGGTAAGAGGGTGCGGCCACAGCACAAGAAATGCACGTCTAGTCTCATTGCTGATCATGCAGATCTCTCCTGGTTACACCCAGGGAGCTAATTTTATTAGAAATACATGATGGTGTAATCACACCCCCCTTTGTCATCAATTTTAATATATCCAATCACAATCATACAAGTATACATTGAACAACAAATTAGAAGAGTGATAATGGCAGCCAATGGGATACACATTACTTCATCTATCTGGGAAATTCCATATGCATATTTCAACTTCTGCTAAGTTCCTGTTTTCCTACAGACATATCAAGTGATTATGAGTCATTTTTATTTTTAAGCATATGTGACATCTAATGGAGATTAGAGCTTATAAGATATAAGAGATATGGATATAAGGAGATGGAGACCACCTAATAATGAAATATACAACCCTAGCACAATTGTGTTCACCAACTAACTAAATTTCTTTAGCAGTTTCCTCCTCTTGAATACAATTTGCTAATAGTCCAAAGAGAGTTTCCCAATTGACTATATTCAGTTCAAACCAGGGCCTATGGGCCATCCATTAATCTGAGGTGTATCGATCAGGACAGACCCTATATCATCAATGCAGATCCTATATCTGTTCATTCTCTGATGGGATGGAGAAGGAGACACAAGTAAATAAGTGTCTTCCTCCTCTTGTACACAGCCTGCTTAGGTATCCAGAGGACTCCCCCAGTGACTACATTCTGACTGGATTCCCCAGATCAGGGCTGATAAGCCATTCATCATCTATGGTAGACCCCACTGGACACTCAGCATTTTTCCCTGCATTTTTCTTTAAGTTATTCCAAGTTATTCCCTGCACAGCACAGGGGCACAATCAGAAGTGAGGCAAAATGTCCAATAATCATCAGAGTTCAAAGTTGTCATGTCTACGATGTCTTAGTTCTCATCTGAATCGTCAGGTTTAGAATTCATAGGCTGGATTGATGTGTACATATATATTCCTCTTTTGTAGATTCTCCATGATTCACATTCAGTATACAGGTTATTATTAAAGTCAGGTGATGATGATAATATCTTCTTTCTGACCTTACTGCCAATTTAATCAGAAACAACAAATTTAGTATCCTTTTACAAAGAGAGCATCAACCATCAACCTATCATTTTACTTAACTAAATCAGTCAATTGGGTTCAGTCAACACAGCAAATCAGTCTAATCAATGGACAATTCTTTCTTAGAATTAGTGGCTCTATAAATCTCCCTTAACCTCTTAGTATACTCCCCTTCAGCAGCCACCCAAACCATACCATCCTTATCATGGCATGTGCATAGTATGATCTTTTTCTCTTTCTCAATAAAATCTGCTCCGGTAATGGAACCTGTAAAGGACCTCTTTTCTTTTTCCTTCAAACTCAGGGATGATTAGCTAAGGCACAGACCACTGAGCGGTGAGGTGGCAGCCATCTATATGCATCCGTTTCACATACCACATACCATCATCATTTTTCGATTGCTCGATACTTGCCAAGTGGGTTGCTATTCTTTCAGTATGTTATAGACCAGCCAGTTTTTTTTGTTTTTTTTTTAAATCTGTTTAAACCTTTGTTAGTGAAGTTAAGACACAAATTAGAACATAATGAACATAATGGGGCAAAGATGTAATACTCAGACTTTACTCAATAATCCAATCCTGATTAAACAATATTCAAGTGAGTCCACACCACTTTTCCTCTCGCTGTGTGGATTATTTGCTAATTCTATAATCTCTCATCATTTTGCAAACTTCATAAGCATTAAGTATATTATCAATGTAAATATGTTTGGCTTCACCAATGTTGGAATGGTGAACATAGCACTCATTAGGGACCATCAAATCTGGGATCCAAACCTTTCCTTTATATGAACTAGGTACTAGTCTTTGAGTCCAGATCTAAAAAGGAATTACACACATGTTTATGTTCAATAGTCAGAGCTGACCTATAAGGGCTTCTACCACTTTAGGAAAGACAAAAAGTGTCAAAAGGCTTGTTCTACATCCAGTATTTCTCTACTTGCTACCTCAGCCAGTATCTTCTTTTACTCTTGCTTTTACTACAAACCAGGTGTTTCCTGAAAAATAGATCAACATAGACAAGGACATATTCATGCTGCCCCACCTTTGGAAACTTAATGCAGTCCATCTGCAATCTCTGAAATAGGCAAGATGGCCTAGGTATATGCCTTTCTGGAACTCTCAAAGTTCTTCCAACATTATTACAGGCACACGTGTAACCTTGGACAAACCTGGTGGCAGCGCTGCTGGACCCCTGGAATTCCCACCATCTCTCCTCCTGACACATACATGAACCCATGTGCTGAATTCATCATCAACGGGCAGAGTGCACTTGAGAAGGCACCATTTTACCTACCCTCCAGAGCTTGTCATCACTCATTGCTCTTACTTTAGAGGTCTTCTGGGCCTGGGTTGGCCAAGTCACGTAAACCTTAGGTTGGCTTCAGGTAATGGCTGGAGGTCTGCAGTTATAGCAGTTTAATCTCCCAACTTGTTGTCTTTTTTCTTTTTTTTCTTCTTCTGGATGGCATCAGGGCATAAAAGCATAAAACAACTCTCACACACTCAGCACTCTTCATGGGTTTCCCATAGATCCAACAAAACCTATGCTCCCCCAGATCAGACCATAATCATGGAAAATACCAAAGGCATATATGAAATCTATATGAATATTAGTTATCTGACCACAACCATCTTACCAGCCTCAGTGAGCGCCTTCAGCTCTACCTCCCGTACTCACATTACAGAAGGGAGTGGTATTTAGGTGACAACATCAGTTTAGGCACTGACAGCATATCCTGTCTTCTGTGTGATCCATCTATACCATCTATGAGAGAAAACTCAATATTTGACAAAGTCATCATAAACAAATCAGATCTGAATGTACTTGCTCCGTAGTTCATATGACCTCTAAACCTTTATGTAGTCTGGTAACTCAACCTCTTACCAAAATGCTGAAAATCTTCTGTAGACTCAAGATGCTCAAAGTGCTGTATCTCCTCCAGAACTCCGTGTTCATGGCCCACATGACTGTTATAAAACAATTCTCTTAATACTTTTCAAATGCTGTTACTTTTTTTTTTTCAAACAAATCAAATGCTCCCATCATGTTCAGAAAATAAAACAAAATAATCAGAAAATAAAAACCGATCGGAAAACCTTATCTATCATCTAGTTTTCATTGACAGATGAAATACTTGGTGACACAGTTACTTCAGACATTTCATTTGATTTAACCACATATTATTATACTTATTTGATGATTTTGCTTACAGGCCTCTTATAAACACACTTGTCTGAATACCATATATTAATAACATTTTTAAAACAAACCAATCTTATTGTCTTATTTTTTTTACACTTGCACGCTTATGCGACTTGATAAAATTAAATGAACCAATTTCATTTTTTTTTCTCTTTCTCCAACTCTAGTGACATATCACACTATACGTGCTTAGGGAGGAACACAAGAGGCTGTCTCTGTATAATATAATTCTACGTCACTGTCACCACACCCTTTGTCGTTTGGCAAAATGTAACTTCTCCTTTTTTGATCATTTCTAGCTAGATGTGTAACATGAAACACATAATGATTACAAACAGACACGGGCCCATCACACACTTCACACACAAACAAATACAGTATGCATTGGAGCTCCAATAAAAACTCAAAAAAATATATGCATGACTCCATGAAAAGTTTTCAGCATAGAATCAATGAAAATGATATTTTATGCAGATCTGCCAAATATATTAGGATTTCTTGGTCTTTTTCTTCACTCCTAAAAAACAGATTAGGCACAATAGGCACAATCCCCACCAAATTAAACATTTGGGAAAAACAACAGGCTTCCTTGATGTCCATTAATTCGGGCTGCAAAATAAAACTCACAAAATCTTTAGTTTGCAAACAAACAAAATGAAAAAATAATGTGCACATAATATCAAATGTAAGAATGAGCTCATCTATTTACCACGTGGATTTTCTTTTTGACTCAATTCTAATTTTTTCCTTTCCTGGATATTATTATCGATACCTTAACCTTAAATTCTTATAGAAAATCTACTTTCAAAAGAAACAGACATTATCCATACTTCCTCTTTTTCACGAACCGCAAAGTCTGGGAAAGAAGCCAAGCATACTCAAGCAAATCAATGTTTTGAAACTTAAACTTAATAAACACTTAATAATATTTTTTTTTTTTAAAGATAGGGTTTTTTTTACTAATCACTAATGGCAGCAGTATACACTGACACATCTTTTTTCAAATACTACCACTACCAGTATACACTACCACATCTGCCAAAACAATATCTGAAATGGGAACTACTGCAATTCTATGTTATCAAATAATCAGATTTTGATAAGAATCTGATTCTTCGCGGTTCATCCTCCTCTTCTATAGAAATGATACATTTATGACTATCGGGGACCCCACAAGAGACGGAAGACAAAGAAAAATGCCATTTAAGTCCCTCTCAAAGCAGCAGCCAGTACTTCCTCTTTTTTTTCACTCCACTCATGTTTAACTCTTTCCTTTGCTTTTTAAAAGTAAAAACATATATACATACATATATGTGTTCCCTTCCCAGTTCTTTCTCCATCATTCTCTTTATGCCACCTTTGAACCACTGCTTCTCTCACTGTGGAACTTTCCAGATTTCAACCATCTAGCTTTCCAGATTTCTCATCTCTTGACATGCCTGCTCTTTTGAATATTCTGCTTATACCTCTCACTGCCCCTCCTCCTCTTCTGCCTCTCTATGATATCCACTGCAGTCACCTCCCTCCTTGAGGGGCGCCCCTCTTTCAGAGCCTTTGACTGCCTGATCCCCATTGGAGAAGAGTGGATCCGTCCCTTCTCCAATCGGACACACACACACCTTTTGTGTTGTCCCACTACACTACACGTGAATCCAATGATTCACGTACCGCTGGTTGCTTAAACCATGCCAAGCGTAACTAACCAGCCCCAGTTGCTCAAACCACGCACAGCGTAACTAACTGGGCACCGACCTGCTCACACAATGCACAAAGCAAAGATACAGGTTGGCCTACAGGATCCCTGTGGACCTCACAGAGAGGTGGGCACCTTAAATACTAACTAAATGCAGGCATTGAAATCTCTTTCTTGATATTCTAACTTCCTCTTTTTTCCAGTTCCTTAATTTCTATCACGGCATATTATAAAACACAGGCAATCTCTCATCATACACCTAGGTTTCAGGCACACCATTCACTCCTACCACAGACAAGGAGGTGTTCTTTTAAAATCTCAAAGATTCTGAAAAGGACAATACTCGAACAGTGGTCATGAAAAGTAGGAAGGCACAAAGTAAGAAAAATATCTTACCTGTGTATTTGAAGGTGCAGTTCCCAGTTGCCATAATGACCAAAGCTCTTCCACGATCGTCCCCTTGGATATCTGATGGATTTTTCCCGGGTTTTGGCACCACATGTTAATGTAATTTAGGATAAGTCCCAAATTAGACTTAATACTCAGTTGTCTGTGGTGTTCAAATTATGTTAAATTTCCCCCTTCATGGTAAGAGGGTGCGGCCACAGCACAAGAAATGCATGTCCAGTCTCATTGCTGATCATGCAGATCTCTCCTGGTTACACCCAGGGAGCTAATTTTATTAGAAATACATGATGGTGTAATCACACCCCCCTTTGTCATCAATTTTAATATATCCAATCACAATCATACAAGTATACATTGAACAACAAATTAGAAGAGTGATAATGGCAGCCAATGGGATACACATTACTTCATCTATCTGGGAAATTCCATATGCATATTTCAACTTCTGCTAAGTTCCTGTTTTCCTACAGACATATCAAGTGATTATGAGTCATTTTTATTTTTAAGCATATGTGACATCTAATGGAGATTAGAGCTTATAAGATATAAGAGATATGGATATAAGGAGATGGAGACCACCTAATAATGAAATATACAACCCTAGCACAATTGTGTTCACCAACTAACTAAATTTCTTTAACTGTCTCGAAATGGCCTCCATGGTCGAATCAGTGCCCTGAAGCCAGCATAGAGCCCAGAAGCCAGCACACAAAAGGCAATTAAAAAACCATGTGGCATTTGCCTAGACTCACAGCCTGCTAAACGGATGGACGCTGGAAAAGTGGCAGAAGGTGGATTTCTCAGATGAATCTTCAGTTGAATTACACCACAGCCATGGCAAATACTGCAGGGGACCTACTGCAGCCCGTATGGATCCAAGATACACCCAGAAAACAATTAAGTTTGGTGGTGGAAAGATCATGGTCTGGGGTTACATTCAGTATGGGGGTGTGCAAAACATTTGAAGGGTGGAAGGCAATATCAATAACCTAAAATATCAAGAAGTATTAGCTACCTCTTACATTCCCAATCATAAAAGGGGTCAAATTTTGCAGCAGGATGGTGCTCCATCTCATACATCCATCTCTACATCAAAGTTCCTCAAGGCAAAGAAGATCAAGGTGCTCCAGGACTGGTTAGCCCAGTCACCAGACATGAACATCATTGAGCATGTTTGGGGTAGGATGAAAGAGGAAGCTTGGAAGACAAAACCAAAGAATCTTGATGAACTCTGGGAGGCATGTAAGACACAAAATATTAAATATGGCTCTAATAGCACCACAACTTCATTTACCAATGTTATGAAACATATCTTTGTATTTGAAGTGAATTATTTGTTTGATTTTCACATTACTTTCAGTGGGCGACAAAACTTTTGTCTTGCCAAAATCTGACCTTTCTGTGTTCATTAAATGATCAATATTTTAGCAGTGAAGCAAATTTATTTTCGTAAAAAAAACTCATTTGGGAGGGTTTCAGCTTTCATATGAGTCATTTCTAAAACCAATGGATGAATTTTAAGTCAGGTTATAAGCTTTGGTTTCCACAACATGGATAAGCGCCAGAACTTCTGTCAGGGACTGTATAGCATATAGTTCCTGTCTGTCTGTTACCTTTTCATTATCTATCTAGCCAGATTACAAACAAGACGAATAATGGACAAGAGTCAGAAACATGTTGATTTTAGGATTTTCCCAAATCCCAGTACTGTATGTACCAGAATTTCCCAGCTGGTAAAATAATTCTGTCCCAATGGTCTGTACAGTGAAAACTGAGGATTATTATGTGTGGTCCAATTATGTGTATTTATGTGTAAAATATATCTATCTATATCTATTATCTGTTTGTTTCTATCTACCTATCAGTTATCTATCTATCTCACTCTGTCCTAGCAGCAGCACACATGTCTTCAGTCTCCACGACTTCCAGGCATTTTTTTTCAAATTGGAAATATATTCTTTATTTATTCACCGCTATTAATGGGGGGGGGGGGAGATGTGAAATGAGCAGTTTATACAGCGCTAGCAGTGTAATGTTGTTGATCTCAGCACTTTAGATGTCTACTGGAAATAGGCAGCAGGAGTGAGCTGAATATCCTTCCATAGCTGTGATCCTCAATTAATAGACACTAACCAAGCTGAGTGAGCTTTTTTTATCTGTTGACCTTGTCTACCTCCTTAGTGGATATCTCAGCCACTGAACTCTGAGTGTCTGGTGGCATGGACAGTTCACAGTCTCTTCTCTCAGGTTGCTCACTATTCTGCACCTCCATGTAAATTCCCTTGGTGTTTTTAAGTGTTTCTGAGATTAGACCACAGTGATAGTATTGCTTTTTAGCTAGGTTTCCACTACTTTTGTTACAAAGTTTCATGTTTAGTAGTGAAACAAACTAACAGGCTAGCTGGCTACAGTTACACTATCAGTATAATCAATCAGCTATCCTTCCATAGCTGTAATCCTCAATTAATAGACACTAAGTATATTCACTATAGACGCTGAGTGTATTATCGATATTACAACTGTAGGCAGCAAGCCTGGCTAGTAGTTCATTTCACTGCTGATAAAAAGAGCAAGGTGAAAGGAACAGACTAGTAGCTTACAGCCATATATAGTACAATAGCTAGGCACACGGTCATTTGGGTTTGTATAAAAAGGTTACTTTATTTAGAAATAATGAAATATATTTCTTTAAAATAGATATTTTAAAAGTATGTACCAATTTAATATGACCCTAAACTTAAAAGGTCTATGTAGAAATATATGATATAAAAATGCAGATAAAAAATATGTGTTAAAAAATAGGTTGAAAAAAGTAAAAATCCAATAGAGGCAATAAAAATCAAATAGAAGCAGTAAATATCAAAATTAAATATTAAAAATTTAAGTAAATATCAAATAGCAAGGTCTTTTTGTAGCAAATGTCTATTAGTAGCAAATGTCAAATAAATGCAAAGTTTTGCAATAAATATCAATATCGCAGCAAATATCAATATGTAGCGAATTACAAGAAGCTGCAACAGTTCATAAATGGTTATTGGTAGCAGATGGAGGTAGTTAAGTATATATTGAGTATATATTGGATATTGTCCACTGTCTTGGTTTCCCTTATCAAGGGGGTCAGTCTCTATATGCAAATCTCCTTGTTGGTTTGTACACTATTAGCTGTTATGCGTATAAGAGTTGGCAAAGAAGTCTAATTTTACTGTGGCCAAACCATATATCACAACATGTAATGGGTTTTCCAGTGTGTACTGGGTACGTTACTCCCTCCTCGTTGCGCTCCGTTGTCTCGCTGCTCTCTTCTCCCGTGTGTTTGCAGTACGCGCTCTTTTGCTGGCGTCCCACGTGGTCGCTGCTGTTATAGAGCGGGATGCTCCATTCACCCTCTGTGCACTGCTCTGCTGTATTTTCGCTGAGTATCGCTGTGCAATATCGAGCATAGTAGCTTATAGCACTGAGGGTCCAGTGTTATCTGTCTAAGTGCTGGAGTTGCCTCCTGGGAATAGGCAGCAATTGTTCAGTCTCCTCTAGTAGCTGCGATCCTCAGTAAACAAACATTAACTAAGCTGATAGTAAACAGTATTGATGGGCGTACATCTGTGATTTTGGGAAGATTTATGCATTTCTAAACTGCAGGTACTTTTATTGTAATGTCAGAACCAGTAAAAAGGTCCTCTTTAACCTCGGAGAGGCTAGAGCCAGCAGATTTCAGCTCTGAAGCAAGCAGAGTAACAGCCAAAATAAATCTAATGAATGCCCTGTTAGAGTAGCTTCCTCTACTGAAAATGAAGTTGTCAAGGTTCAAGCGATTCACCGGCCGGGGGACATCAAGCACACACAGAGTTGGTGTACAATAGAGTCTGGGTTTCCCCTTCCTCAGTGTTTATTTATACACAAAGACACAAACACAAAGCCAATCAAAGGTTTATGGTATAGAACACTGACCAATCAGATTATAGATAACAGGGAATGATAGCCTCATGTCAGGACAGAACGAGCAGGTTGTGGTGGAATGTGTGGACGAGGTTTGTGTGGTCTCGCCTTTAGCCCATGGCAACCTAAACAAGTCTTGTTGCCCACCACCCCCCTCCACACCTTTACTGGAATGTCCTTAAGCAGTTTGGAAAAGCTTGCTTAGAGACGAGATGGAGTCAGCTACATTAATAATTGTGACAAGATGGAGTCGGTTACTTTAACAATTCCCCTCTTTTTTTACAAAACTCTTAAGACATTCTATCTTTCCCTTATCCTGTCCCTTCATCTGTGATATTCTACCCCTATGATCCCAGCAGCCCCTGATGGTGGGACTCTGGAAACTCTGCAACCTTGCCCTGCCCTAGTTATCCCTTAATCTCCCTACCACTAACTGGGCAATGATAACGAGGGGTTTCTGCAATAGACACAAATATCTAGAATGTTCAGGTTCCATCCGTCACACAAAGGGCGTCTTCTGTTGTTGTTCTGGGTGAAGGGAGTGGGGATGATTGGCTTGTACATAGGTTGAGTGAGCTGTAGACCTTTCAGACCTGTTTCGTTGTAATTATTTATGGGCCTCAGGGAAAACACATGGACATGAATAGGTGAGATGATTTGTTGGTAATACACAAAACACATTTTATAGAACATACAAAAATAACAATAAACGATAACAAGAAATGTCCCCATTAAAATACACAAAACACAGAATACATAGCAAGGCTGATGAGTGCTATGAGGGTCAATGCATATACACTAATACACACAGAATACTTCGGGTAATGGGGCTGGGGTAAAAAATAAGGATCTGGAAAAGAAACATCTACAGTAGTCCTCAAGTTACAATATCAACTGGTTCCAGGACGACTGTTGTATGTTGAAATATTGTATCCTGTGGCCAATGTATATTGAGGGATCACTGTACTCTGTGACATTTATATATCTATATGGATCAGTTCCTGTTGCAGGGTACAATAGGGAGACATTCAGTCCAGGTTTTTTTTATTCTCTGCCACTGCCTTCTGAATCTTGAGCTTTAGCTTGGATGATATAAGGTGTGTGAGCCTGTTCTGTCTCTAATGCTCCTAGTATGTCCTGTCCTACTGCTGGGAGGTGTGTCTCTCTATCACTTTGTATAGTTTACCATACCTACATACCAGTAGAGGAGCTTCTTGGACACGGTCCTTGCAGTCACCTTGATAACAGACCATGCTTCTGGCCACCCTGAGAAGAGATCCACACAGACAAGCACAAACTCATATTGTCCCACCTTTGGTAGTTGGATGAAATCTGTCTACAGTCGCTGGAACAGGTATGATGGTTTTTGGGGAGCTTAGAGGAACCTTAATCACCTTTCCAGTGTTATGGCAGAGCGCAGATCAGGCAGGCCTGAACAAAGCATGTAGCCACAATGCTGAATCCCGGGGCAATCTAGAAATTACCCACTAAACTCACCTTGGCTTCCTTTAAAGCATTTATGGGTCCACGTGTCATCATGGGGTAGAGGGCTCAGGGCAGGCAAAGTTTGTTCTCTACTACCAAGATTTCTTATTGCCTCTTCTCAGCCCCTTTTCCCTTCCATCCCCTCATTTCCTCATTGGAAGCCTAGTTGTGCATTTGGGCCAGCAAAGACTTATCCACCTTCCCTATTGCTGCTGTAAAGTGGCATTCTGCCATTATGGGAAGGGGAATAGAGCGGCAGCCTTTGCTGCTTCATCAGCCCTGCAGTTTTCCCTTGCTTCTGCAGAGGTATCCTTCTTATGTGCCTACACTTTGATAACAGCAACCTTTGTTGGCAACTGCAAGGCCCTGAACAATTGGGCTTTCTTCGGTGTTAACCTGAGGATTCAGCAAAGTTTCTACTTTTCCAAATGGGTCAATCATGCGCTATGCCAAAAACATACCTGGAGTCAATGAATGTTAGTGACCTGTCCTACCGCCATCATACACGCTGCAGTGAGTGCCTTCAACTCCTTCTACTCCTTCAGGGTAGTACTGGGATCTACAAAAAGCTCAAGATCTGCATTAGGTATATTAGACTATCTGTCACATTGTCTAGTTCTTTAGTTTCTGTTTTCATTTTGTTCAAAACCATGATATATGTCATCTGAGTCACTAAATGGGCACATTTCTCGTGGTGCCCCCGTCTTCCGACTCCTATAGCACCCCAGTTGTACATCTCATTTGTGCATCTCTGCCCTCGTCATACTTGTTTTGTATTCGCTCTGCCCATTCTTCACTCCCCTCTTCTGGACCCAGTGAAAGTAATGTAGCTGGGTTCAGAACTGCTCAGCACTGATAGTTATATTTGGAGGGGTGAGAAAGGCTACCTCATAGGAAAACAGGCTGAACTGGATGGACAGATGTTTTTTTTTTTTTTGGCCTTACAAACTATGTTACTATAAACTATGTTACTATGTTACTATATATTCAGTGAGTCCTGCAGCAGACAGATATTTGGTGCTAGCCTGGGAGAGTATGTCCCTTCTTATATTTACAACTATTACAAAAGGATGGGTGTGGGGGGGGGTGGGGAAACCCTGGAGGGTGCAGGGCGGCGGGCATGGCAGATTGGGATACCTCTGAATAGCTGGGAGATAGTAGGGGGGGGGGGGTTCCATTCCTGCACATTAGACATTATATGGATCTCTCTGTGGGTGGTGTTCACCATAGGAGGGGCAAATATTCTTTTCTGATGGCTATGATTTCTTTTCTGCACAGATCCAGTGACTGGATCTCAAGCTCCTGATATGTCTGCAATCTGGTGATATTAGATTCCCTCTGTGAATTACTACAATTTATAGGGCACTACTGTCTGGATCTCCTATCTTTCCCTTACTTCACTTGGTAAAAGGAAGGGGGGGTTAGATTGGAGCAATTGGCTCTCAAGACAGGCTATTGTAGCTGATCGGTGGCTGTGGTGTGACAGTGAGAGGAAAAAGTTATATAATGGGAGCAGAAGGAGACGGCGGCGCCTGTGGTTGAACTGCGATTATTTGGGGAAGGTTAATGGGACTCCCAGGCTGTGGTGAGGTGCTCATCATCAGAGTCTTTCTACTCTACCACATAACATTACCTCTTCGCTTACTCAGACACCTCTAGCAATGCTTTCACCTTTATCCTTCACTTTTTTTCTTTTTCTATCCCTCACAATTTATCCAAACACCTGGTCATTTTCACCTCTTTATCACCTCCTTTATACCTTCCACTGCCAATCCTCCCTTAAGATCCATAGCATTTACTTCCTGGGACTTGCTTACCTGCAGTTCACCCACCTGAGTTTTTTTGCTATTACTTAAGTTCCCTCACAAAAATCCACAGCATTCACTCCCTGGGACTGAATTTACCTCAGTTCACCGACCTGAGTCCTTCTGCTATATTTGTGAGCCCATGATCCCCTCCTGATAGGGTAGCTACGCCTACTCGCGGGATCAATTTTCCTAGGGACCTCCCTGCCCCTTTTGGAGGACTGGATTCCATAACACTGGTCCGTATGCCTTACAACGGTACCCCCACCGAGTCACCACCGCCAAGAGAGTCCCAAGATGAGTTCAACCACACCGCCACCCTCAGCCCACCATGAATATTCACAAAAAGATATCACTGTCCCACACAGCCACCGACTGACCAGATATGCATAGGTCTATGCTAATTGTCTGTTTCACGTAGTAATTGCAGGGCTTATCTATACATATATGAGCATTATGGGTCTGTCAGCACTCAATCACATACTCCATGGAACACAGGGTTCTGTGTTCACTCCACATGCACCATCTCTCAGCAGTCTCA
>ONZH01002023.1:0-38646 GCA_900303285.1 Rhinella marina
GGGACGGTTGGGAGGTATGAAGTTGTAGTATGGGAAGAGATAACCAGCACTGAGGGGCTTCTTCCAGCTTCAGAAGCATCAGGAGTGAGAAAAGTTAAAGTCATTCACATCTTGATATGGAGAATATGCTAGGATGTCCTCGCTGTGAGAGAGGGAAACAGAGCTGCTGCATTCTGATGATCTTAATGATACCATCCTCGGGCTCTGCTTCCCTGCCTCTTCTACTCGGTGTGCATCTGTGAGCAGGACTTTCCCTGTCTTCATCAGAACTCCTCTGTGCCTCCCTGCAAACTTCTTCCCTGATTTCACTCAAGCGTAAAGGGAACCTGTCAGCACCAAAATGGATTATAAACTGCCAGCAGTATCTTAAAGTTCTTAACATCAGGCTTCTAATGATGTTCTTGTGTAAGATGTCTGAGGCACATAATCGCTGTAAAACAACTTTATTCCCCTCACAGGTCGTATGCAAACGAGGTTCTTGAAGTCAAGGGGGCAGCGGCTTTCACACTTGAAGTTAAGCATGCCGCGCCCCCTTCCCTCCCCTTCGCATTTGATTGATGGCCATTTGTATTCTATTAGGCGCGATTCCATCCTGATATTTCACGCATGCGCCATATGCTCTCATTTCCGGCGCCTGAACATTGATCCCTGCTGTAGCACCAGTGAGTCAATATGCACGCGCAGATCAGGAGCGCCTGTACGTTGACTCGGTGAATCAAGCGGGGATCAATACGCAGACACCGGAAAAAAGACCATACGGCGCATGCGCAAAATCTCAGGATAGAATTGCTCAGGATAGAAAGGCTATCAATCAAATGGGGAGGGGAGGGAAGGGGGCGCGGCATGCTTGACTTCAAGTGTGAAAGCCGCTGCCCCCTTGACTTCAAGAACCTCGTTTGCATACGACCTGTGAGGGGAATAAAGTTGTTTTACAGCGATTATGTGCCTCAGACATCTTACACAAGAACATCATGAGAAGCCTGATGTTAACAACTTTAAGGTACTGCTGGCAGTTTATGATCCATTTTGGTGCTGACAGGTTCCCTTTAAGGTCTCCAGCAAAATGGCTCTGACATCAATGTCATGAATTCTGTGAAAGGGGAGGAAGGATCAGTGTAAAATGTGAGTCACTTAAAGGTCCATATATACCATGGAAATGGTATGGCCCACACATCATCAATGAACCATTTCCATGTGGTAAGGTGGAATGCTCCAGAAACATGAAGACTTTTTTCTAGAATGGTCTTGTCCATCCGAGGTTCCATTCATCACCTCTCATAGAAAGTTGAATTGTTTTTCTGTAGTTCCTGACCTGTGTGTGTCTACTTACAGAGCCTTCAAAGCCTCTTGATGGACAATGGAGTTGCTGGAAGCCGTCACCTTCCTGCATAAACGAGGAAGAGACAAGAACCCGAACGTGCAACAACCCAGCACCACAATCAGGTGGAAGACCATGTGCGGGGAGCAATAGAAGAACAGTTCCATGCTGAAATAAAACTGTGTAGGCTCAGCTTTTCTGAGTTTCCCCTTCAAAAACTATCTTTGTTTTGCTTGACCTCCTCATTCTCTATACACTGTCCAGTTTAGCCCCATTTCTTACTATATAATATACTATAGTACTAAGGTCATGTTGACATCTGGACTCAAACTTCCGTTCATAAGATTAGTACAGAATCTAGGACTATTCTTGCTGTCAAAACATGGAAATCTTAGTGGAACCCCGATGGATCTTACTACAAGTCTATTTTGTCCACCAAGAACATTTTGAGCCTCACATAATCGCCCATCTATTTGTCCTGTTTCGGTCTGTTTCTCTTGTTATGTAACTGGTTTACATGATTGAATTCGACATTTTAAATAATCAGTGTCTCTTGTATTCATTCGTAATGTTTCTTGGTGAACCGAAATCTGCAGCGGCCAGGTTTGGCCAACTCTACACTCTGTCCCCCAGACACCCTTGAGGTGTCACCACATGTTGCTGCTCTCTCGAGAGGATGGTAAGGCGTGGTGCATTCCAATGGGAAATAAGTCCAGAGAGTCAGGGTCTGCCGTAAACCAGTGTGCTTCTTTACTGGAGGAACTCAAGTGCAAGACAATACAAGCAGTGCACTGTAGTAGTGAGTTGATGGCTTTGCATCATAGCAATAACGGCAAGTACCCTTGCTCCAGAGCAATACATGTCGTCAGTAAGATCACTGGGTGTAACACTCTTGGTCCTAGTAATGCTAAAAGGAAGAACCTAGGTGGACTTGTTTGGGTGGTGATCCTCAGAATTGAAGTTAAGCGATCAGCAGCATGAACAATGTAGTACAGAATAGGAAGACTGAGAAAGCAGGCAGCAGATCAGCAATAGTTGAGCAGCTGAAGAACCAGAGGACAAGTCAGGAGAACCTGTTCATAGCTAGCCCTGCTCTCAGCTGAGAAGTGACACAGTTGTATCCAATCTAGACAATGCTCTGTGAGCTAAACAGCCCGGACTCCAGACTGATACATTGTAACAAACTAGTACAGTTGTATCCAGTCTAGACAATGCTCTGTGAGCTAAACAGCCCGGACTCCAGACTGATACATTGTAACAAACTAGCACAGTTGTATCCAGTCTAGACAATGTTCTGTGAGCTAAACAGCCCGGACTCCAGACTGATACATTGTAACAAACTAGCAGCCAGTCTAACACTCTGTGAGCTAAACAGACTCCAGACTCATTGTAACAAGACCCAGTACAATATACTGGACTCCAGACTGATACATTGTAACAAACTAGCACAGTTGTATCCCGTCTAGACAATGTTCTGTGAGCTAAACAACCCGGACTCCAGACATACATTGTAACAAACTAGCCAGTTGTATCCCGTCTAGACAATGCTCTGTGAGCTAAACAGCCTGGACTCCAGACTGATACATTGTAACAAACTAGCCCAGTTGTATCCAGTCTAGACAATGCTCTGTGAGCTAAACAGCCTGGACTCCAGACTGATACATTGTAACAAACTAGCCCAGTTGTATCCAGTCTAGACAATGCTCTGTGAGCTAAACAGCCCGGACTCCAGACTGACACATTGTAACAAACTAGTACAGTTGTATCCAGTCTAGACAATGCTCTGTGAGCTAAACAGCCCGGACTCCAGACTGACACATTGTAACAAACTAGTACAGTTGTATCCAGTCTAGACAATGCTCTGTGAGCTAAACAGCTTGGACTCCAGACTGATACATTGTAACAAACTAGCAGAGCGATTTGCGCAACTGCTACTGGTGTGTGGAGCTCACAGAGCATTGTCTTGATATTGTCTTCACATAATTGCCCCATGAAATCGATGAAAAAATAGGGTGGGGCCTATGCAAAACTGACCCCATTGTGAGTGTTCCTGAGCAGATTGGGATGGCACTTAATATGGCCTTTAAATGTTTTTTCAATATTCATTTTACAGCTCATCAGTAGGTCTCTATACAGAACCCAGTTCTCATTCTGATACATTGAGAGAAAAAATATATGGACCCCTATTAAATCGCTGCACACTGAAAAACAAACCAAGGTGTAGACACTGTGTGCATGCGGACACACAAGCTCTTATTATTGGCTTTGTTGGTACACAAGTGGCTTGCAAGTAGAGATGAGCGAATCTATTCGCCGCTTCGTAGATTCAATACGAATCTTGGAAATTTTCCACTGTGAAGCGAAACCGAATTTTTGGAGATTCGCTTTGTTAGATTCGAAAATGTTCTCAAGGCTTTCTTTGCATTTGCTACATACTTGTTCGATAAATTGTACGCTAATGCTACGTATAAGTTACTCTATACACTGATGCGTCACCTGACTTAGTGTGCAGGACTTGCTCTGATTGGCTCAGGCTCGGTAAGCCAGTGACGCATCAGTTGTTCTGCGACTGCTGAGACGAGCAGAAGCACTGTGTGTGAGGTTCTGAGACTCTGAGACCTGTGTTGTTAAATTTGGGGTGTAATTGTTCAGGGAATCCATATTACACATCAGGGATACTGCAGGGACAGTGCAGGGCTAGTAATTAATCAGGCAGGGAGAGAGAGACAGGGAGAGAGCCAGGGAGAGAGACAGGGAGAGAGACAGGGAGAGAAATAGGGAGAGAGACAGGGAGAGAGACAAAGACCAGCTGCAGGGCCACAAATGTCTGGAATGGATAAGCAAAATGGGTCCAGTTCCAGCCAGACCTCGAGCTCCAAAAAAAGGAGAAGGTGGCACAGGGCAGCAGTGCCAAAGGACCTGTAGCCGGAGCTTCTACTTGTAGTATTCGCAATACTTGGCCAGTGTTCCACCAGGTTAACCCACCAAGGTGCAAAATTGTAGTGGAGGAGAAAGTGGATGAGGTAGTGGAGTGGATGGCACGCTCATCTCAGTCTCAGCCGGATGATCTGCTGTCATCTGCTGATACAGTATCCATATGTAGCCAGGGGTCAGACTCAGAGCGTTCCTCCTGCTCCACCATTCCTCTCCAGCAAAGCCTAGCGTCCTGCGTGCCTGCGTATTACGCAATCGCTAGACAATAGTACGCTGAGGATTCGCACACAATTTTGTACACTCATGCGTACGTGTTCAAAGCAGTTGCGTACCTTCACTAAATGGAATGTTCGTTATTAGTGTGCAAATGTTTGCAAAATGCCACATAATAACGTATGATTTGTACGCAGATTCGCCGAAGGTACGAGTCTTATGAAAAGTTCGATGAATATTCAGCGAAGCGAATTTTGGATGATTCGCTCATCTCTACTTGTGAGTTAGGGATGATGAGCAGAGTACAGGCAATGTTTACATTTTGGAAGAGGTCAGAAGGGTTGTGTCCGGCTGATGGGAAGCGGGTGCTACAGGGCACACCCAGGAGGAGGACTGAAAGATTTTGTTGTCAGGGCCCCCACAATAAAATGACATTACATACACTGACAGTACATACACTGACATGACATACAGTAAGTAGGTGCAGCCAACGGGCCTGGTCTGAAATGGCGTTTTTGACGAGCTATAGTAGTGGGAGTCACACGTGAGTAGAGGGGTGTGAAGAATTTGCTTGAAAGTGGGGGAGCTCTATCAAAAATTTGCTGTGGGGCTCAGTCAGTTCTAGTTACGCCACTGTTTAGGAACCTGCCAATAATATAACATAGCAGTGCCAGTCACAACCTCCTCAAATGCCCCCATCAAAATGTAAAACGCGGTGCCATTGGTGGTTTGGTGATGGCAACAGGGATCAGATTTTGCCCCTACAGCCAGCACAGAAGACGCTGTACAGGTACAAGTACATATCCAGACACCGTCCCGCGCTATCATCACTGAACCTCCGAGTAATCCAAAGAAAAGCCGTCTTTTGGGGAATCTCCCCATTTCTGAGAGACTCCGAGACATTCTTGCAGATTAGGAATAATGTACGTTTCATGCAACATTTGCGCACAAACAGGAAATTTCTAGGTTAGATCATTACAAATTCAGCACTAGGCTATGCAGTGGTGTCCGTGGATCACACACCAAAAGATGAAGCGACAACTGGCGGTATGAAAATGGCACTGATCTAAAGCGAGCGCTTCCTGTTTGTTACTTTTAGTGATTTGGAAATTACTGATGAGTATTTTATACAACAGGGATGCTCAACCTGCGGCCCTCCAGCTGTTGCAAAACTACAACTCCCACTATGCCTGGACAGCCTACAGCTATTAGGGCATGCTGGGAGTTGTAGTTTTGCAACAGCTGGAGGGCCACAGGTTGAGCATCCCTGTTATAGAGGATGGACACCTCTGTTAAAGGGAAAGGTTCTTTGTTTGTAAATGCAGATTGTATATGCTTTATGGCAGCTGCAATGAATGGGACAGAGAAATGTCATCAGAGTCTCCAGGCCCCCTGGGACAAGGGAGTGACAGGAGAGCTGCATGCAGAACCTAATCTAGGTGTATAGTGTCACTATCCCGCTTTCGTTAGGCCTCCAGCAGCACAATACAACTGTCATTAACTCCCTTTCCCTCTAATAATAGTGAGATGACTCTTCTCACTCTGTCCCAGTCTACACAGCAAAGCTAAAACATGAACTGCTGAAACCAGGAAGCGTCAATCTATAGTGGCTTCTCTAGTGGCCAGTGTGAGAACTTCTAGTTTTATTTTTTTGGATGTGGATAGTAAAAAAATAAATAAATAAATAATAATAATACATTTATTGAGACCGGAGTTTTAGACTCCGGTTTTAATAAAGCCCTGAGCTGGCACCTGCCTCTCCATAACTTCGGCACATCCAACGTTAGTCCTAGCTGTCTTACATTTAGACCATTTTCTACGCCTAAAATACGCCTACGCCTAAAACGTAGAAAATGATGAATCAGGCGGGCCTGCCGGGCCCCTCCCCTTTCCCGACCACGCCATGTCCACAGTTTTAGACCTGACGTGAGCGGGTGAAGTCACAGATAGCCATTTGTGCCTGAAATACACCTAATTTAGGCGTATTTTAAATTAGTAAATTACCCCCAAAGTGCTTCTCGGCCCCATTCACACAGCCATATTTTTTGGTCTGCATCTGATCCGCATTAATTTCTATGGGTCCACAATCCATATGTCCGTTCCGTAGTCTCGCAAAAAATATAGAACATGTCCTATTCTTGTCTGTTTTGCGGACAAGGATAGGCATTGTTACCATGGGCCTACAAAAAAAACGGATGCAAGACAGACATCATCCGTATTTTTTGTGGACCGCAAATACATACAGTGTTGTGATTGCACCCTAATAAACAGTTGTAAATAATCTGTCATCTAATGATACATTGTAACAGTGTAAAGTGACGTTTGACTTTACAACGCAAAGGTTTTCCCACACGCAACGTATATTCCATGGAGAGCAGCAAAAAGAGAAGATGAGAGAACTAAAAATATAGAGGAGCATCTGAGAAAAAAGATGGGTCTAAGGTTACACTGTGCTTTTCAGTATGTCATCACTGAGCCAAAAAGGAACAAAGTGGTAATTCCTTCCAGTAAGAAAGTAACTTCCTTCTTGGTAATTCCTCTATCTTATACCCAGGAGGCCACGGACATTCGTGGAATTTGGACACTTCCTTCTTGCTTTGGTGGGAAAGCTGGAGAATGGCAGCGTGTCTCATATTCTCTCTGGATGTCAAGCAATGGTGGCCTTGGTTGATGGCACCAGAAGTTGCCTGGTCTGGTCCAGCCAAAGCTGCGCATTCCTTGAGCCGAAGACAGGATTTTTTTTTTTTCATATTCTATACTGAGTGGCCTATTCCAACCCAAATATGAGACTAGTCACCAATGCTGTGCAAAAGCCACCTGAATTTTGAAGATTTTGTTGGAAATAGTTCAACATCTTGAGGTTCAACCTTTATGGAATGCTCACAAAAAATCTCAAACCGGAACAAATTATTAGGCAAAGTAGATATAGATATTATATGGTGGCTAAAATGTGCTGCATTAGTTTTAGGGTGGGAGTGAACAGACTATGAAGGATCCCAAGTACCTTCTGATAATAATCCAAGAAGCCAGCAGAGGTAGAACACAAGTTTTGTAGACATAAGGATGGCCAATAGTCATGCAGCTTAAAGGTATTGTCCTAAATTAGAAAAAACATCTCAGCTCTCTTCCTGAAACAGCGCTGCGTCTGTCAGTTGGTTGGGTGTGGTACTGCACCTCAGATCCATTGACATGAATAGACCTATGCTGCTATCTCAGACACAACCCATGGACCGATGTGGCCATTGGAAGGAAACCAGCAAAGCGTGCAAGGGATCCAGATTTTAAGGACAGAATATTTTGGCCCTGATCAGTACAGTATGCACGGCTTCCCTTTCTAGAATTTCAAAAGGAATCAGGCGGACATAGTGGTAAACTACACGAGGCGACAACAAGCTTAAAGGGTTGTTCTCATCTTAGACAATGGGGGCATATCGCTAGGATATGCCCCCATTGTCTTATAGGTGCGGGTCCCACCACTGGGACCCGCACCTATATCCAGAACGGAGCGGGGAGCGCTGCGCCTGGAGGACCCCAGGTTTCCGGGGGTCCGGCCACCACCAGGCACAGCTCCCCGCGCCGCTCATAGAAATGAATGGAGGGCGGCTGCGCATGCACAGTGCGCCCTCATTCAGTTCGGGGGCTCCGTTCTGGAAAAAGGTGCGGGTCCCAGCGGTGGGACCCGCACCTATAAGACAATGGGGGCATATCCTAGCAATATGCCCCCATTGTCTAAAATGAGAATAACCCTTTAAAATGCAAAAAGCTTAAGGGTTAAAATCTGTCAATGATTCAACAGGTTCATTAGGTAATGTGTCTCTTTACGTGGTAAGAGACACATAGAACACAATTCCTTTCCTTTAAGAGACAGGCTGGCTGGTCTTGCTCACAGGCCTATTACACAAAGGCCTAGCCTGCTTCCAGGATGCACGGACTAAGGCCTCATGCAAACGTTCCGCTTTCTATCCTTTTTTCAGGATCCTGAAAAAAGGATAGAAAAAAACTGACCCATTCACTTGTATGGGCGACGGACAGGCATCCGTTTTTTCATGGATGCCTGTCCGTTCCGTTTTTCAGATCTTTTTTCACTGGTGCATGTCCCATTTTCATCCGTTTAAGGCTACATTCACACGTCCGTTTAAAACATCCGCAATCTATCCGCATCCGTTCCGCAATTGTGGACGGTTTTTGCGGATATTTTGCGGATCCATTCATTTCAATGGGTCCTGATAATCTGCGGACATTGTACCGTTTGTTGTCCGCATCCGTTAATCTGTTCCATTCCGTTTTGCGGATCCGCAAACAGAAATCCTCCTGTCCTACTTTTCTCCCGAATTGCGGTCCGTAGCACAATGAAAGTCTATGGATCCGCAAAAAATGCGGAAGACATGCGGAAAGGCATCCGCATGTCATCCGTATTTGCGGATTCCGTTCCAGGAGGGGTGAAAAAAAAAGATGTTATTCATCCTTCCGTTTTTTGCGGATCTGCAAAAAAAGGATGACATATGGATACATCCGTTCCGTTTTTTATGGAAAAACGGAACAGATGTCCTGGAAAAACGGAGATTTTTGCGGAACAACGGATCCGCAAAAAACTGACCGTTTTCCAGGATGTGCACACATATGGACGTGTGAATGTAGCCTAAACGTGACGGATGGCTCCATTGAACTCTATAGGAGCGTCCGTGAAAACGGATGGAAACGGGTATGTATCCGTTTTTCATCCGTTTTCCATCCATTTTCACGGATAGGTTGCTTGGAGACACAGAACCAGTCAGAACCAACCTAAATTTAAAAAAACTGATCCGTTTAAACGGATGGCAGTCCGTTTTAGGCCTCTTTCACACGAACGTTGTGTTTTGCGGTCCGCAAATTGCGGAGCCGCAAAAACAACGGATGGCATCCGTGTGCATTCCGTATTTTGCGGAACGGAACAGCTGGCCCCTAATAGAACAGTACTATTCTTGTCCGTAACACGGACAAGAATAGGACATGCTCTATTTTTTTTTGCGGGCCACGGAACGGAAGCAACGGATGGGGACAGCACACGGTGTGCTGTCCGCATTTTTTGCGGCCCCATAGAAATGAATGGGTCCGCATTTTTCATGTGAAAAATGCGGATCGGAGCCCGCAAAAACAATGTTCGTGTGAAAGAGGCCTTAACGGATGAAAAACGGATAAAAAACGGTTTGAAAAAAAACGGACCGTAAAAACGGAACGGGTGCAGACGGTACGTGTGCATGATGCCTCAGCGACTTCTTTCTACCCCTCCGGTCCAGCCTCAACTCCTCTGTGACGCTCAGCTGCTCTGTAGTAAATCTGTGCCCTGAGTTGTTGTACCCTTATCACCTCCACTATCTAGCTAGTTACATGCAGATATAATGCTGGCTATGTTTTAATTTGTCTGCAATCTACTTATAGGTCTGCAGAGCATTGCTATTTCTCATCACTCAGGCATGTGCTCTCACTACACTTTAAAGGACCTGAATAAATTAAATCACATGGTCAAAAGGTCCTATGCCTCCATACAGCATATTTTACAACGGCAGTGATACATTTGGCCGCTAGATGGCAGCACACACATTTACAGTGTAAAATATATCCACAGGGTATTACTCACCATTTCAGAGTGCGGCTCACCTGCGATGTCCATCATATCCTTCCCAATTTATTTGTCTCTCCCAGGGTGGCAATGTGCCATCGCAGGCTACTCATTCCCACCATTACTCAGCTATGTCCCAGGCCCTGTGCACACAGGATAAAGACATACCGGGGGAGATTTATCAAAACTGGTGCAAATGAAAACTGGCTTAGTTACCCATAGCAACCAATCAGATTGATCCTTTGGGGCATCTAAGCCAGTTTTCCTTTGCACTGGTTTTAATACATCTCCCCCTCAGTCTCTAGCAGCCATTAGTACTGTTTTAATTTTGAAAACTTTTTGTAAAAGTTTTTAATTGTAGAGGAATTCCAGCAATAAAAAAATAGTTGTTAACCTTTTAAGGAAGATCTGTCCACAGGAAATTCACTGTTAAACCAGGCATGATATGTATATGCAAATGAGCAGCTAAGTGCACTGAGGGCAGGCAAAGTCACTCTGTGCACTCTTGCTCTTTCTGCTTCCTCTGCCCAATCTATGACTATGCAGGAACATGGCCCTGTGAAGTAAGAAGGAGAGGAAGGAGCTGCCGACAGAAAGTAGGAAGAGCTAGGGTGCACATAGCCCCTTGGGCCCACCCTCGGTGCACTTAACTGCTCATGTGGATCAAAAAGTATTTTTTTCAAAGAGTGAATCAATAGGTCGATAACATTACAGGTATCATTACATTCCGCTGATCTAGCCCTACAAGGCATTGTACCTGGTGTGACAGTGAATTTTCTGGTGACACACTCCCCTTAAGGACGTGGCCTAGTTTAATGCTCCAAAGATTTTATTTTTCATTTGTTTCCTCTACACTTTTCAAAAGCCATACCATTATTATTTTTCCATTGATGTAGCCATTTGAAGGCTTGTTTAACGCAAGACTAATTGCATTTTTCAATGTCATCATTTTGGGGTACCTCTACTGTATTAAATAACTTTTTTTAAAAAAATTTGGGGGGTGACACTGAGAAAAAACGATTCAATTCCGTAAATGTTTTCTAGGTTTCGTTTTTACAGTGTTTACGGTGCAGTAAAATTGACATGTAAACTTGGTGTGTCAGTACAATGCTGGAGATACCACATTTATATAGTTTTTAAATTTTACTACTTTAAAAAAATTAAAAAGCTGTTTTTAACAAAAAAAATAGCTTTGTGTTGTCATATCCTGATAGTCATAACTTTTATTTTTTCCACCAATGGAGCTGTGTGAAAGATTCTTATAGTTTTTATTGATACCATTTTGGGATACATAAGACCTTTTAGTCATTTTTTATTCAATTTATTTGTGGAGGAGGTGAGGGGACTAAAAAAAAAAAAGACAATTCTGGAATTGAGAGGTTGTTTTTCTTCTTATGGCCTTCAACATGGGATATTTTAATAGATAGGGACATTATGCAAGCCACAATACTAGTTCTGTTTATTTCGTTTATATACTGTATATATGAAAGGCGGAAAAGAATGTTTTTTATTTTTAAAATTTCAGGGTTTTTTAATATTTTTAGGAACTTTTTTTTTAATTCCACTTAGGGGACTTGAACCTGCGATCGTCTGATCACTTGTACTATACACTTTAATACTCCTGCATTACAGTGCATGGCTTCTGACAGGCAGTCTATTATACAGTATCTGCCACAAGTAGGATGTAATAGTCACTGGAACAGGCCTGGAGGTCTTCAGGAGACCCCTAGCTACCATGCCAAGTAAGGCCTTGTTCACACATCAGTTATTTGATCAGTTATTATTTCCATCAGTTAGGCTAAATTCACACATCCGTGGAGCACGGTCCGGGACAGTCCGTGAAATCCCAGACCATGCTCCTTCTGAGGGCAGGAGCGCACGGCGTCATTGGTTGCTATGACGGCTTGCCCTTCCTGAGGCCGTCGCTGTACACGCTGGTATAGAGTGTATCACTGTACAGCGGCTGCCTCAGGAAGCGCACGGCGTCATAGCAACCAATGACACTCCTGCCCTCAGAAGGAGCACGGTCTGGGATTTCACGGACCATGCTCCACGGACGTGTGAATTTAGCCTTATTGTGAGCCAAAACCAGGAGTGGAGCCTCCACAGAGATCAGCTGTTCTGTGTTTTTGACCGCACCTGGTTTTGGCTCACAATAACTGATGGAAATAACTGATCAAATAACTGATGTGTGAACAGGGCCTTATAGGTACCCCTCCTTCTGTCTGACCCCACAGACATCATGTTCGCTATGGACTGTCACATTTGAGGGGTCAAAGACCCAGGATCGGAGATGAGATGTGAGATGGGTGGCAGGGGTATAACCCCCATTATCAGGGTTTTCCAAGATTTTTTTAACCAATGACCTGTCCTCTGGATAGGTCATCAGTATCTGATCGGTGAGTGTTCAAAACCTAGGACCCCCACCGATCAGCTGATCGAGAAGGCACCGACACTCACAGTTGCGCAGCTTTTCCTAGGCCAGTGACGGCACGTTCATCGGTCACATGACCTAGGCGCAGCTCGGCCCCATAGAAGTGAAAGGAGCTGAGATGCGATACCAAACACAGTTGAAAACGGCGCCACCACCAGGGGACCAACTGCACCATTTGTCCTATGGTTAAAGTGGCTATAAGGTGAAGTAAAATGTGATTGCCTCTGCCATATCGTACCGTACAAGCAGACGTAGGCAGATGCCTTCTTCACGTTGTCCACTGAGACTCGCCACAGGCACACCCTCCCTATCACTTTTTAGTTTGTGCTGTGTACCATGGGAGTGGAGTGAGCAGGGGCGCACCACCAATGAGGCGAGGTGAGCCGATTGCCTCAGGCAGCACTAGGTTGGGGCAACAGGGGGGCATCAGAAGGGGGTATATCTGTTTCTACAGTATAGTATTGGGAAGCACAGTGGGCACAGTATGTGGCGCTGTATTACCCTGTATGTTTTGGAACGTTGTATGTAATGTTTTTCAAGTATGTCTTTAACAGTAGGGCTGGAGGGAAGGGGTTAGTTTAGGAAATTTTAATTGGGGGGTTGGGTCGCCGTTTCAGTTTTCGCCTCAGGCAACAGAAAGGCTAGGTGAGCAGTCATCCTATTATCACCAGAAGACGGCGGTTACCATGAAAGGTAACACTTCAGCTCCTCCCCCTCCCTGCTCCTTGATTGCTGCTTATCTCACAGAGCATGCCCACAACACCCTCCCAAGGAATGCATTACATGGGTCCGCGTGGCTGCTGTAAAGCCAATCCCTGCCCTATAAACAGGTGCGGAAACTAGAATAAAAATATACCATAAAAATATATGATATCCATGTCACCAAAAAGTAGAAGGAAGTAACATTTCTTGAGAATATATGAAGTAATATATAACAGGCTGTATATAAAATATGCAAATACGGAAGGCAGGGGACGTGAGGGTTACCCTCCTGAGGTCCCCACTCGCTCCATAGGGTGCTGGGTGGCACCGGCGACCTTTCCTTGCTCTTACTTGACCTTGCGTCGCTACATAATGACTGTATCTTTTATACGGTCTGCAAAAGTTAAGGCAGATAATGGAGCCATGATAAGAGGGAATGAGGACGAATGAAAAGAGGAAGTTCTCTGAGCGCAGCTTCCAGTCCATGCAAAGAGATAATCATTAAGCCCAGGACTTCACTCCACCGCCAGCGAGTGCACAATGGTGAGTACCAGGCATGTTATATGTATGTGTTATGGCGAGCTCGACCGCAGCAAAAGCTTCATGTCCTCCTCATTTACAGCGCTGGCCTCCGGGAGGCTCCTGACCTCTAATGTCCGGCAGCCTGGTGCTGAGCCTCGTAATAGGGAAGTAGTCCCTGCAAGAAAAGGCGTATCAGACGTCTGCCCCTTGGGACATACTGTATATAGAGAAGGAAATTGTATGTGTTGTACTTCTTTATAGGGAGCACTGTATGGCGGTATTATTTAAGAGGGCTTTTCTATAAGTCATAGGTGTCTGATCGATCCAGAGCATCTGAATGGATCCGCGGTCATACATGCACTTCAGGCGTCTGTCTCCAGAAGTCCTATAGACTTTGAATGGAGCTGTATTTCACACGCGTTTCCGATGCACCGTTTTCATGATCGATGGGGGTCCCAGCGGTCAGTCCTGTAGAAAACCTCTTTAAGCGCTATATGGGGTTATTATTTTGGCACTGTGTTGCAGTATTACTGGTGCCCCTCTAATCCGGCGGGGTGGGGGATATCAGCTATGATATGGCCGCACAATTCCTTCAACCAGTCTTGTAACACCGCAGAGCGTTATATCTGATTATTCTGCACTTGTGTCACATGGATGCAAAGACAATCTTCCTCTTTCACACGAGAAAGCTGTGAAGAGCTGCATCTACCGGGCTTTTCATTTTTCTGAATTATTTTTTAAAAAAACGCAAAAGGAGGAAATCTGTAATGTAGAATATTAGAGGTGGTAGAAAATGATAACATTGTAGAAAATAGAGAAAGATAAAACTTATATAACTGTATACAGAAAATATGACAACATGTATAAATTGTAACAAACTAGTACAGTTGTATCCAGTCTAGACAATGCTCTGTGAGCTAAACAGCCCGGACTCCAGACTGATACATTGTAACAAACTAGTACAGTTGTATCCAGTCTAGACAATGCTCTGTGAGCTAAACAGCCCGGACTTCAGACTGATACATTGTAACAAACTAGTACAGTTGTATCCAGTCTAGACAATGCTCTGTGAGCTAAACAGCCCGGACTTCAGACTGATACATTGTAACAAACTAGTACAGTTGTATCCACTCTAGACAATGCTCTGTGAGCTAAACAGCCCGGACTCCAGACTGATACATTGTAACAAACTAGCACAGTTGTATCCACTCTAGACAATGCTCTGTGAGCTAAACAGCCCGGACTCCAGACTGATACATTGTAACAAACTAGCACAGTTGTATCCAGTCTAGACAATGCTCTGTGAGCTAAACAGCCTGGACTCCAGACTGATACATTGTGACAAACCAGTACAGTTGTATCCAGTCTAGACAATGCTCTGTGAGCTAACAGCCTGGACTCCAGACTGATAACATTGTAACAAACCAGTACAGTTGTATCCAGTCTAGACAATGCTCTGTGAGCTAAACAGCCTGGACTCCAGACTGATACATTGTAACAAACTAGTACAGTTGTATCCAGTCTAGACAATGCTCTGTGAGCTAAACAGCCCGGACTCCAGACTGATACATTGTAACAAACTAGCACAGTTGTATCCACTCTAGACAATGCTCTGTGAGCTAAAACAGCCCGGACTCCAGGACTGATACATTGTAACAAACTAGCACAGTTGTATTCCAGTCTAGACAATGCTCTGTGAGCTAAACAGCCCGGACTTCCAGACTGATACATTGTTAACAAAACTAGTACAGTTGTATCCAGTCTAGACAATGCTCTGTGAGCTAAACAGCCTGGGCTCCAGACTGATACATTGTAACAAACTAGTACAGTTGTATCCAGTCTAGACAATGCTCTGTGAGCTAAACAGCCTGGATCCAGACTGAGACTACATTGTAAACAAACTAGCTTACAGTTGTATCCACAATCTCTGTGAGCTAACAGCCTGGACTCAGACTGATACATTGTAACAAACTAGTACGTGTATCCACTCTAACAATGTCTGTGCCTAAACAGCCCGGACTCCAGACTGATACATTGTAACAAACTAGCACAGTTGTATCCAGTCTAGACAATGCTTTGTGAGCTAAACAGCCCGGACTTCAGACTGATACATTGTAACAACTAGTTACAGTTGTATCCAGTCTAGACAATGCTCTGTGAGCTAAACAGCCTGGACTCCAGACTGATACATTGTAACAAACTAGTACAGTTGTATCCAGTCTAGACAATGCTCTGTGAGCTAAACAGCCCGGACTCCAGACTGATACATTGTAACAAACTAGTACAGTTGTATCCAGTGTAGACAATGCTCTGTGAGCTAAACAGCCCGGACTCCAGACTGATACATTGTAACAAACTAGTACAGTTGTATCCAGTCTAGACAATGCTCTGTGAGCTAAACAGCCCGGACTCCAGACTGATACATTGTAACAAACTAGTACAGTTGTATCCAGTCTAGACAATGCTCTGTGAGCTAAACAGCCCGTGAAGCGCATGTCTCCGTGTATTTTGTATTGACTACCGGTCAGTAAAAAAAATATATACAGATGTGTGAAAAGACACATTAAAATCAATGGTTACGTGTGCCATCCGTGGAAAATGGAAGTGTGAATGAGGCCTTATTTTGGATGTCCCATTCTCTAAATAGGAGCGGGTCAAATAGGCACAATTTTGATATGTTAAAGCACTGTTCATGGTTTTCACCCTGTTCGGACAGTGCCCGCTCTGTGTGTTAGTACCCTCACAGTGCACACAATCTCACAGAACACAAAGTCAAATACAGAAGTCAACCTGGCACCGGCCAAAGAGCAAATATTAGCAAATGTATCAGGGGCAGAGGAGAGCAGAAAAGTGAAAGTAACACAACCACTGGGGGTTGTAGAGTCCTTCATGCCAGCCAATAGTGCACCCCTGTAAATAAAGGGGAACACAGAAATAGTCTTTTATTAACCCCTTTAATAAGCTATTTGGGCCCTTAAAGGGATTTTCCAGTTCTATTATATAGGGAATCTCTGTGTAAGGGCTCATGCACATGGACTCACTGATACATTGTAGAACACTCTCTGTGATCTGTGAAGCTACTACTAGTTTGTTACAATGTATCAGTCTGGAGTCCGGGCTGTTTAGCTCACAGAGCATTGTCTAGACTGGATACAACTGTACTAGTTTGTTACAATGTATCAGTCTGGAGTCCGGGCTGTTTAGCTCACAGAGCATTGTCTAGACTGGATACAACTGTACTAGTTTGTTACAATGTTTCAGTCTGGAGTCCGGGCTGTTTAGCTCACAGCACATTGTCTAGACTGGATACAACTGTACTAGTTTGTTACAATGTATCAGTCTGGAGTCCAGGCTGTTTAGCTCACAGAGCATTGTCTAGACTGGATACAACTGTACTAGTTTGTTACAATGTATCAGTCTGTTCGTAGCACAGGCTACCTGCTAGTAAGGTGGTGTAATATACCATCTCGTGTCAGCTAATGTGTTCAGCTTTTCATTCATGGGTTCTAAAAGGGTTTTGCTGCTGGAAGGACCTTAAAGAGGTCGTGTCTCACTTCAGTAAGTGGCATTTATCATGTAGAGAAAGTTAATACCAGGCACTTACTAATGTATTGTGATTCTCCATATTGCTTCCTTTTCTGGCTTCATTCATTTTTCCATCACATTATACACTGCTTGTTACCACGGTTATGACCACACTGCAATCCAGAAATGGTGGTCGTGCTTGCACATTATAGGAAAAGAGCGCATAGACCAGCACTTTTTCCTATAGCAGGGATCAGTAACTTTAGTCACTTCAGCTGTTGTGAAACTACAACTCCCAGCATGCTCCTTCTATGGGTGTTCAGAGAACAGCCAAGCGAGCGTGCATGATGGGAGATGTAGTTTCACAACACCTGGAGTGCTGATCACTGCCCTGTAGTGTGCATGCATAACCACCACCACTGATGGATTGCAAGGTGGTCTGTAACCATGGAAACGAGAAGTGTATAATGCGATGTAACTTTCTCTACATAATAAATGCCACTTACTGAAGTGAGAGAAGGATAGGACAGTTCAATAGAGGGTAGGACGGTATCCGCCAAAAAGGTAACGGTGGTGTGCATGAGTCCTAATGTACAGTAATGGCGAGAATGCCACCGATCTGCAGCTGGAGGGCAAGCGTCAAGGTAACAGGAGGGTAAAAACTGGCTTCTTCTATCACTACTGGATTCTGCCCTCAGAGAGGCGCTCAGAAGGGAGCTGACAGGTCTCCTCTAAAGTTTCATGAGGTTCCTGAGTTGATGATCTGGTATATGAGAGGAGACTACAAGGGTTAGCAGGAGCCCTAGATGAAACCGTGATTCATATCTTTCTCTGCTGTTATGTATTACTTTATGTTCCCTTTCAATTTACTTTGTGGTAAAATGTAGGAAGCTCTCCCTCCTATAGGCTGATCTGGTTGGTGGGGGTTGGGTGCTAAACGTCAGACCTCCCCCCCCCCCATGGTCAGATATTGAGGGCCTAGACATAAGGGCTTATTCACACGTCCGTGTCTGTGCATCTGAAGCAGGGCCGGTACTTTGAAGCCCTAGGCGGAGCAGGCAAACTACAATGCCCCTCCGCCATCCTGAATAAATTAAAAGGGACATTACTTCCTAATAAAGAGATTAAATCACATTTAAAAGAAGCAGATTCAGTGAGGAACAGGTGACGTCTCTACCGATTTGAGTTGTTCACTTTCCTATTACTTACTATATAGCACATGGGGGACTGTTAGAGATTTTGCAAATTAGTCCCCAAATTTATACAGACCCTTTTCATCCTGCTGCTCCTCCCAATACTGTGCCGGTGTGCTCCTCCATGCCCACAGCCACTAAACTGTTAAATACAACAGTGCTATACAGATAGAGGGGGCCCAGTCTTAGTTGGGATCATCTCCTCTTCTACTGGAGGTGAAAACTTGGTCAGGACTCTACCCTCTAAAGGAAGAACTTTTAGTAAATGACGCAGTGGGAAAACGGCCCAAGGGTCATTGATGGGGTTTAGGGGGAAACCAGTGTCCTGTGTGGGGGGCCTGGTGTGATCCTTGGTATGGGGCCCTTACTTCTCTATGTATAATACTAATAATAAGAGTGCCCCCATTAGTAACAATACCTACATATTGTGGCCAATAATAATAATGCCACTACTCTAACTAGTAAAAATTCCACCATAGTGCCCCCAATAATTATAAAGCTCCTCCTGCAGTGCCCCAGGTAGCTCTAATGCTCTCTTGCACATATAACTCCCCTGTAGTGCCGATATATAATGCTCCATGGCCCCCCCTCCCCCATATTGCCAGTATATAATGCTGCTCCTCCCTTGGTGCCAGTGTGTAATGCCACCCCTTTTCCCCAGTGCCACTATATAAGTGTAGTCAGGATCTGTCCACCCCATTTTGAGATGACTGTACAGTCATGGCCAAAAGTTTTGAGAATGATACAAATATTAACTTTTACAAAGTCTACTGCTTCAGTTTTTATAATGGCAATTTGCATATACTCCAGAATGTTATAAAGAGTGATCAGCTTAACAGCAATTACTTGCAAAGTCAATATTTGCCTAGAAAATGAACTTTATCCCCCAAAACACATTTCAACATCATTGCAGCCCTGCCTTAAAAGGTCCAGCTAACATCGTTTCAGTGATTGCTCCATTAACACAGGTGTGGGTGTTGATGAGGACAGGGCTGGAGATCAATCTGTCATGATTAAGTAAGAATGACACCACTGGACACTTTAAAAGGAGGCTGGTGCTTGGCATCATTGTTTCTCTTCTGTTAACCATGGTTATCTCTAAAGAAACATGTGCAGTCATCATTGCACTGCACAAAAATGGCCTAACAGGGAAGAGTATCGCAGCTAGAAAGATTGCACCTCAGTCAACAATCTATCGCATCATCAAGAACTTCAAGGAGAGAGGTTCCATTGTTGCCAAAAAGGCTCCAGGGGCCCAAGAAAGACCAGCAAGCGCCAGGACCGTCTCTTAAAAGTGTTTCAGCTGCGGGATCGGCTACCAGCAGTGCAGAGCTTGCTCAGGAATGGCAGCAGGCAGGTGTGAGTGCATCTGCACGCACTGTGAGGCGGAGACTCTTGGGGCAAGGCCTGGTCTCAAGGAGGGCAGCAAAGAAGCCACTTCTCTCCAGAAAAAACATCAGGGACAGACTGATATTCTGCAAAAGGTACAGGGAGTGGACTGCTGAGGACTGGGGGAAAGTCATTTTCTCTGATGAATCCCCTTTTCGATTGTTTGGGACATCTGGAAAACAGCTTATTCGGAGAAGACGAGGTGAGCGCTACCACCAGTCTTGTCTCATGCCAACTGTAAAGCATCCTGAAACCATTCATGTGTGGGGTTGCTTCTCAGCCAAGGGAATCGGCTCTCTCACAGTCTTGCCTAAAAACACAGCCATGAATAAAGAATGGTACCAGAATGTCCTCCGAGAGCAACTTCTCCCAACCGTCCAAGAGCAGTTTGGCGATCAACAATGCCTTTTCCAGCATGATGGAGCACCTTGCCATAAAGCAAAGGTGATAACTAAATGGCTCAGGGAACAAAACATAGAGATTTTGGGTCCATGGCCTGGAAACTCCCCAGATCTTAATCCCATTGAGAACTTGTGGTCAATCATCAAGAGACGGGTGGACAAACAAAAACCTACAAATTCTGACAAAATGCAAGCATTGATTGTGCAAGAATGGACTGCTATCAGTCAGGATTTGGTCCAGAAGTTGATTGAGAGCATGCCAGGGAGAATTGCAGAGGTCCTGAAGAAGAAGGGTCAACACTGCAAATATTGACTTGCTGCATTAACTCATTCTAACTGTCAATATAAGCTTTTGTTACTCATAATATGATTGCAATTATATTTCTGTATGTGATAAAAACATCTGACAAACACACATAAAAACCAGAGGGCAGCAGATCATGTGAAAATATAATAATTTGTGTCATTCTCAAAACTTTTGGCCATGACTGTAGGGTGTCATACACATGATCGTGTGTATGTTGAGGTCCACAAAAAACAGATACTGGCCATGTGCATCCCGCACTTTCCTGTTATAGAAATGCCTATTCTTGTCCACAAAACAGACAAGAATAGGACATGTTCTATAATTTGCGGAACAGCCACACATATGAGGACAGAGCAGCAGCAATGAAGATGGTTGTATCTGTAATTATTACTCTGACTATCTCGCCTCATGGGGCAGCCCTGCACAAATTGCACTATGTCTCTTTCAGGTTGTCTTATCTCTCCTTGCCGCACCCACAACTGCGGCTTATACTACCTCCGTATGGCTGGCTTTGCGTTTCTGACATGGCTTCTGCACTGATCTCTAGCTGCCTTAGGATACATGAGGTAGGAAGTAGGCTCATCCTCTACACTGTGGGGCTCAGCTGCTCTGTACTCCTATGTATGCCCTGAGGTGGTGCACCCTTAGGACTAGTGCCTCACTCCTCCACTTAGTAGCAGACTACAATGCAGGACTATGGCTGGATCTGTCTCCAGCACCAGAGACTCTATGTCTGGAGGGCGCTGCTATTTATCATTTCATAATTAGGTCACATGACCAAAATGTTTTGATGAGCATATTAGCAAACAGCAATACCACAATTTGTCACTAGATGGCAGCATAAATTCTATGTCGTTTACAGTATACAGGGCAATACATTTATACCATAGTGCAGCCCCATACTGTGCATTTCTCACTGTCCCCAGTGCGGCTCACCTGCAAAATCCATTGCATCATGTATAAGGTATATGACTCCCCCAGCATATGGCTATGTCCAAGCCTTGTGCACACAGGACTATGCTGTTATGAACAGCAGGTTTACTCCCCAGTTTATCCACTATTATAGGCCAGTTCCTTGTCTAGTTGCTCCTTCTTTGTGTAGTTTGGTTCTTGTGATCATTTCTAGTCTGTCATGGTGGAGGTCAGTGCTCACTACCACCATGCTTGTCTCCTTCTTGTGGACAAGCATGTTTCCTTGTTCATATACTCTGCTGTACTAGGTCTTCAGTGGCCTGGCCCCATCGGTGTCCTCCTATCCCATACCTCCCAACTTTGTAAACGAACAAAGAGGGACATATTTTTCAGCACTAGGCCACGCCTCTAACTCCGCCCACAACATAACTATACACCTAATTCCACCCAGTCCCCTTACTGTCCCACATAGTAATTATTCCCCAGTTATGTGCCCCCAGTAATATGCCCAGCTGTGCCCCCAGTAATATGCCCACATTGTGCCCCCAGTAATATGTCCACATTGTGTCCTCAGTAATATGCCCTGTTATGTGCCCCCAGTAATATGCCCTGTTATGTGCCCCCAGTAATATGCCCAGCTTTTCCCCATTAATATGCCCAGTTATGTGCCCCCAGTAATATGCCCTGTTATGTGCCCCCAGTAATATGCCCTGTTATGTGCCCCCAGTAATATGCCCAGCTGTTCCCCCATTAATATGCCCAGTTATGTTCCCCCAGTAATATGCCCAGCTGTGCCCCCATTAATATGCCCAGCTGTGCCCACAGTAATATGACCTGTTATGTGCCCCGATTAAAATCCCCAGCTGTGCCCCCAGTAATATGGCCAGTTATGTGCCCCCAGTAATATGCCCAGCTGTGCCCCCAGTATACCCAGCTGTGCCCCCCAGTATTATGCCCACATTGTGCCCCCAGAAACATGTCCACATTATGCCCCCTCAGTAATATACTCACATTGTGCCCCCCAGTAATATTGTGCCACTCACAAAAAGTAAAAAAAAATAAACACCACATACTTACCTTCCTCCAAGCAGCAGCAGCAGGACATCGGCTGATCTAGTCTGAGGAGGAGGTGTGGAAAGCCGTCAATGCAGGCTCTCTGCTTCATTATGGCAGCTGTCTCTGGCTGGACGCAGGGACAGCTGCCAGAAAGCGGGACATACCTCCCCCATACCAGAACAGCGGGACAACCACTTAAATACGAGACTGTCTCACTGGATCCGGGACAGTTGGGAGGTATGCTACCCTTGCCCTGCAATCTCAGCCAGTGGAGTAGCGCTGTGCCTTTACAGGCTAAGGCCTGCTTTTTGCTGGCTATGCTTCTTGGTACCAGTAGGCTGTGTACGCACCATCCCCCTCTCCAGCCCATGGCTGGTCACATTCCCTCTACCTGTGCCTGAGCAATAGTTTCTTGTTCGCTAGTGTTCTGCAAAGGTGAGCCATGTTGGTTTGTGTGTTCCGTATGTTGCCTAACTTCTGGAGTTGTCCCTTGTCTGCCTGTCCGGGTGTCATCCCTGTTTCACTGCTGCAAAATAATTTTTAAAGCATCTCTTCCTAATGATCCGTTAAACACGGATGCAACATGGATTGAATCCGTGTTGCACCTGTTATTTTCAATGACCCATAGACTATAATGGGTGTGCTGGATCCGTGAACACGGACAAAATAGAGCATTCATCTGTGCTAAAAACACGGAACCAGGGACCGTGCTAATACACTAATGTGTGAATACACACATTAAAATCAATGGGGGCGTATGCTGTCCGTGGAGAACACGTACAGAACATGTATGTGGAACACTGACGTGTGAATGAGGCTTTATAGTTTGTGTTAACGGAATCCATAACGGAATTACCACAGAACCTGAATGCCGAACCCAAACTTGAAAACAGCGAGTTGGCTCATCCCTAAAGGGCGCCCTTCTTTGGCACAGCGCCAGCTGTGGTTATTCCTGGTACTGCAGTTTGGTTCCATACACCTCATGTTAAAGGGATCATAACCAGGATTTTTTTTTTCCTGAATTATTTAACCCATTCAGATCCCTGATTGGTTCTTTTTTGTTTATCATACAAATGCCATCTATTCGGGTAAGAATGCACGCGGCGGCAAAGCTTTGCATATGACTGCGGCTCTTTGTATGAAGGCTCCAGAGTGTTTATTACCTGGAAGCCATATTGCGCTATGCAAACACCGCCACACACAGGATCCATTGTGCTGTAAAGTGGAACAAGACTTTGTCAATCCTACCTGGATCCATAAACAAATGTTCCCTTTAATACAGGTGACCTAAAAGAGGAAGGATCCCAACCGCCGCTCACCCTGGTGACACCCGTGTCCTTGATGAGTAACCTCCAATTAGAAAACAAAGAAACCAAGTAAAATAGGCCTGCCTAGAGATCAGCAATTTTCTGGGGGCGAGGACTCTGAAACCCCTGGTGGACATCTTCGAGGGAAGTTGCAGTTGTGCAGTTGCCCTGCAGCGGCCACTAGGGGACAAATGTAGTATTACAATTGCAATGAGTTTGTGCATCAATCTGGGTAGAATCCATATGTGAACAGGGTCCTATATACTGAGTTTTAGGGCTCATGCACACGGCTGTTTCCCGGCCGTGCCTGTATTGTGGCCCCCAAACAGTGGGTCCGTAATATGTGTGCACCCCGCATCACGGATGCGGACCCATTTACTTGAATAAAAATATGTTCGTGTGCATGAGGCCTTAGGCTCCACTCACACGTCTCTCACATATTTTTCTTTTCCAGATTTTCGGTCCGTTTTTTGCGAATCCGTGTTTCCGCAAAAACTTTCCATTTTTGCCAATTGTACATCCGCATCCGTTCCGTTTTTCCGCAAAAAAAAAGAAGAAGGAGCAATATATGTTGGTAGAGTAATTCTTTCTATTTCCTGGAAACGGATCCGCAATTGCGGATGATATGCGGATGACATATTGATACATTCCGCATATCATCCGCATTTTTTGCGGACCCATTGACTATAATGGGACCACGGACCGCATATGTGGACAAAAGTAGGACAAGCTCTATCTTATTTGCGGATCCGCATAACGGAACGGAACAATGGATGTGGACAGTATACGGAGTGCTGTCCGCATTTTTTCAGGACCCATTGAAATGAATGGATCCGCATCCGATCCGCATGATTTGCAAATCGGATCAGGAAAGAAAAAGAGGACGTGTGAATGGACCCTTAGGCCTCTTTCACACGAACGTTGTTTTTGCGGGCTCCGATCTGCATTCATTTCTATGATCCCGCAAAAAATACGGAACAGCACACCGTGTGCTGTCCACATCCGTTGCTCCGTTCCGTAGCCCGCAAAAAAAAATAGAGCATATCCTATTCTTGTCCGTATTGCGGACAAGAATAGTACTGTTCTATTAGGGGCCAGCTGTTCCGTTCCACAAAATACGGAATGCACACGGATGCCATCCGTTGTTTTTGCGGATCCGCAATTTGCGGACCGCAAAACACAACGTTCGTGTGAAAGAGGCCTTAGGGCTCATTCACAAGCCTAAGGCCTCATGCACACGACCGTATGAAAAAAACGGATCTGCAAAAAAACGGATGAGATCCGTGTGCATTCCGTATTTTGCGGAACAGAACAGCTGGCCCCTAATAGAACAGTATTATCCTTGTCCGTGATGCGGACAATAATAGGACAAGACTCATAATCTTGCGAAACGGAAATACGGACATACGGAAACGGAATGCACACGGAAGACCTTCCATTTTTTTGCGGACCCATTTAATTATGAATGGTTCCGCATACGGTCCGCAAAAAAACGGAACGGACACGGAAAGAAAAATACGGTCGTGTTAACGAGCCCTTAGGCTCCATTCACACGTCCGTATTTGTGCACATCCTGGAAAACGGTCAGTTTTTTTGTGGATCCATTGTACCGCAAAAAACTCCGTTTTTCCAGCACATCCGTTCCGTTTTTCCGTAAAAAACGGAAAGGATGTATCCATATCCGCAAAAAACGGAAGGAGTAATCAAATCTTTTTTGTTTTCTTTTTTTTTCTACCCTCCTGGAACAGAATCCGGAAATGCGGATGACAAGCGGATGGCTTTCCGCATGTCTTCCTCATTTACGGACGTCCCATAGACTTGTATTGGGCTATGGACCGCAAAATCGGAGGAAAAGTAGGACAGGAGGATTTCTGTTTGCGGATCCGCAAAACGGAACGGAGAAACGGATGCGGACAACATACAGTGCAATGTCCGCATTTTTCGGGACCCATTGAAATGAATGGATCCGCATACTATCCGCAAAAAACATCCGAAATTGCGGAATGGACGCGGATAGGATGCGGATGAAAAATCAGGACGTGTGAATGGGGCCTTAGGCCCCATTCACACGACCGTATGAATGCGGCCGTATGTATTCCGCAAAATTGCGGAATACATGCAGCCCCATTCACCTCTATGGGAGCGCACAGCCGCGGCACGGAGACAGCTCCGTGCCGCGGCTCCGCATAAAAAGATAGAACATGTCCTATACTTGTCCGTACGCACGGACAAGTATAGGCATTTTCAATGGGGCCGCACGGCGTGTGTTCCCAGCGCTGCAGAACACACGCCGGGCGGTCCCCGTATATTTGCGTGTCCGCAATAATGCGGACCCGCAACTATACGGTCGTCTGAATGAGCCCTTATACTGAGTTTTCAGGACCCTGATCAACTAGTCTGCCTGGCATTTTCCCTGCAGCGGCCACTAGAGGAGAAATGTAGTATTACATGCCGGTGATTTAAAGGGAGTATGCCACTCCAGCCATACTTGGATCTTAGAAATCCTTCCTTTTATTTTTATGTAAACTAGATGTTCGGTGCACCGTGGGCAGGGCCACTCAGTTAGGTGCACCTGGTTTCACCTGTGTTGTCGTTATCACCAGCTCTGAAATCTCAGGGACTGTCAAAGAAGAGGGGGAAGCACTGGCCAGTATTAGGGAGGAGCAAGGGTGCACCAAACGTGGTGGCCCTGCCCACAGTGCACCAAACACCTTATTTGCATAGAAATTTTTAAAAAAGCATTTATCAGGATCAGAGGATGAGATGTGTATGATTATGTTTTGGGGCATCTACCCTACATGGCGGTATGCTTACTATGAAACGGATTTTGGAGGAAACAGACTCCCTTTAAGGGCTCATGCACATGACCGTATGTATTTTGCGGTCCGCAAATAAAAAATACAGATGACGTCCATGTGCGTTCCGGATTTTGGGGAACGGAACAGCTGGTCCCTAATAGAACAGTCCTATCCTTGTCCATAATTTTGAGAATAATAGGACATGTTCTATTTCTTTGTGGAACTTAAATACGGACATACGGAAACGGAATGCACACAGAGTAATTTCCGTTTTTTTTTTGCCGACCCACTGAAATTAACGGTTCCGCATACGGTCCGCAAGAAAAACAGAACGGACACGGAAAGAAAATAAGTTTGTGTGCATGAGCCCTAAATCCTGGCCATGTAATACCACGTTTCTCCTCTAGTGGCCGCTGCAGGGAAAATGCCAGGCAGACTGGCTGCTGAGGGGCAGAACCTGGATCCTGTTCACATTGATGCACAAGTTCCTGCCTAAATCCAGCCAAAATTTGCATCACTTCTTCTAGCAGAGTGTGCCCAGGGGGGTTTGTGCAATATTTGTATGCCCCCAGGAAATGTGCATGCTATGCTTACTATTACGGGATGGATCCCACATTGAAAAGCTGCAAAAAAAAAAAAACGCTAAAAAAGAAGTTCAAGATGGCCGCCATATTTACTGCACTTATTTCCAAAAAAATTATGCACATCCTTATAGCGGCACACAGTGGCCACCATGCATCCGGACTGGAAAAAAATTAGATCTGCATGAGAGCTGCGTACATAAAACGGGAGGAGATTTTTTTTTGTAAAGTTTTGTAGAATGGGGTCAGATCATGGAGATCAAAATGTCCTAGCGTCCTCGGGATGTGCCAATGTTACGTTTTTATATAAGCGCCCTCATTCATTGCACCACAGCTGATCTTTTGTCACACGGGCAGCTTATCCCCCCGGGCGTGTTTACTCACCGCGCAGGAACTGGCATTTACTACTCTAAGTAAACAAAGCACAAGCCAGTGTTCATACCATGCCATAAATGCCGGGAAATCTCCTGACAGATACAAATCCTTCCGTAGACGGTCCCCACTTTAGTCATTGTCGGTCACATGATCTGGAACAATTTGTGTTCCATTTCTTCTCAGCTTTCAAGACCACTGCTTGCTGTCAGACACTGAAATCCCATCCTGATCATGTTTTCATTGCAAATTTATCACAGAAATCTCTGCAGCTGAACAATTCTATTCCGTGTCAGGTGCACTGACTTCTGCAAACCCCTGTCCGATGCACCGTGCCAAATGTGACAGGTGCAGAACGTTTTGCAGAAAATCTGCTGAATGTACGTCCAGGGCTGGCAGACATTTCTGACATTGTGTAGGTTGGCAGGAATGTGCAGCATGGGCATTTTGCTGAGGATTCAAGCCTTTAAATTGAGAGAGAAGCTGCAGCAGTAGCATCCCTTCCTACCTGTAAGCTAGGACAGATCGAGAATTGCATGGGCCATAACACTCTAATAGAGATGAGCAAATCTATTCGTCCATTCCATATCGACTCTTGGAAATTTTCAGCTGCGAAGCGAATCCGAATATTAGGTGATTCGCTCCATTAAGATTCGAAAATATGCCTAAGGCTTTCTATGCATTCGCTACGTACTTGTCCGATAAATTGTACGCTAATGCTACGTATAAGTTACTCTATACGCTGTTGCGTACAAATTCAAGTAATTAGCGAATTTTTACTGTTAGTTCATTATTCGTGCGCAAAATCCCAGGAAGAAAGCGGTCACCTGATCTAGTGGGCAGCGCTTGCTCTGATTGGCTCAGGCTCGGTAAGCCAGTGATGCATCACTTCTGCTGCGACTGCTGAGACGAGCAGAAGCACTGTGTGTGAAGTTCTGAGAGACTGAGACCTGTTTTGTTGAAATTGGGGTGTAATTGCTCTGGGAATCCATATTACACATCAGGGATACTGCAGGGCAAGTGCAGGGCTAGTAATTAATCAGGAAGAGAGAGAGAGAGATAGGGAGAGAGATAGGGAGAGACACAGGGAGAGAGACAGGGAGAGAGACAGGGACAAAGACAAAGACCAGCTGCAGGGCCACAGAGTGAAGTGAAAAATGTCTGGAATGGATAAGCAAAAGAGGTCCAGTTCCAGCCAGACCTTGAGTTCGAAAAAAAAAGAAGAAGGTGGGTGGCACAGGGCCACAGTGCCAAAGGACCTGTAGGCGGAGCTTCTATTTGTAGTATTCACAATACTTGGCCAGTGTTCCACCAGGCTAACCCAACAAGGCGCAAAATTGTAGTGGAGGAGAAAGTGGATGAGGTAGTGGAGTGGATGGCACGCTCATCTCAGTCTCAGCCGGATGATCTGCTGTCATCTGCTGATACAGTATCCATATGTAACCAGGGGTCAGACTCAGAGCGTTCCTCCTGCTCCACCATTCCTCTCCAGCAAAGCCCCTCATTTTCGTACACAATTTGTACACTCATGCGTACGTGTTCAAAGAAGTTGCGTACCTTTTAAAACTGAACGTTCGTTATTAGTGTGCAAATGTTCGCTAAACGCCACATAATAACGTATGATTTGTATGCAGATTCAACGAATATATTCGTTGAATATACGAATCTTCAGCGAATAAAATTTTGAATGATTCGCTCATCTCTGCACTCTAACCACCAGAAGCCACCACTAGACGGAGCTCTCAGCATTTGGATTGAATTCATGAATTAATTGAATTTTATAGGTGTTCTATAAATCTATATACTAAGCAAAGAAAGTCTTCTTGTATTGTCTGTATAGAGGTGGCCATATTGGAGACACACACTTTCTTCCTGTATTGTCTGTATAGAGGCAGCCATATTGGAGACACACACTTCCTTTCTGTATTGTCTGTATAGAGGCGGCCATATTGGAGACACACACTTCCTTCCTGTATTGTCTGTATAGGGGCGGCCATATTGTAGACACACACTTCCTTCCTGTATTGTCTGTATAGGGGCGGCCATATTGGGGACACACACTTCCTTCCTGTATTGTCTGTATAGGGGTGGCCATATTGTAGACACACACTTCCTTACTGTATTGTCTGTATAGGGGCGGCCATATTGGGGACACACACTTCCTTCCTGTATTGTCTGTTTAGGGGGGGGCCATATTGGGGACACACACTTCCTTACTGTATTGTCTGTATAGGGGTGGCCATATTGTAGACACACACTTCCTTACTGTATTGTCTGTATAGGGGTGGCCATATTGTAGACACACACTTCCTTACTGTATTGTCTGTATAGGGGTGGCCATATTGGGGACACACACTTCCTTCCTGTATTGTCTGTTTAGGGGGGGGCCATATTGGGGACACACACTTCCTGCCTGTATTGTCTGCATAAGGGTGGCCATTTTGGAGGCACACCTTTCCTGTATTGTCTGTATAGGGGTGGCCATATTGGAGACACACTTCCTGTATTCTTTGTTATCCTATTTTAACTTGGCCTCCAGCAGTATATTGTTGCTCTCATTATATTACCATCTTTCTAATGAGATGACTGTGCTCAGGCTGTCCCAGTCTATACAGCAAAGCTGACAAGTGCTCTGCAAAAAACAAGCTGTATCAGCCTGCTGTGCCCCCTAGCAGCCAGTGTGGGAACTGCAAGGTTTAAGTGGACAGTCATACAAACAAAAATAAAGTGCAAAAACATAAAAAGACCTGATTGATAAGACCTGACTAATTTGAAATAAAGTTATGATGTCATGATAACTTCCTTTTAGCTGTACATTGATATTAAATACCTCTATTATTATTTCCTGCAGTTATAATAGAGTATTTAATTCTACTTTCAGCTTCCTTACTTAGTTCCTTATTAAACATTGTTGTGATGTGAACATCGGGATTGTTTGTCACTTGGCAGCCGCTCCGTCCACTCTCAGCGCAGCGGAAGAAAGTCTATTCAGTAAAGCCTTGTGGAGTATTAGGCGCTGACTACGGGTTTATCCTGTTCTGCAGACATCGGGTCTGGTTGTATTAGTTATGTCTCTCAGTTCTGCCGTTTACATCGGTATATCGGTGCATGGATCTGATGAAGCTGAGGTATAGTGAGCTGTTTGCTGGGATCCTCACACTGTGGAGCTGACAGAGCTGAAGGCCGATGGTAATTATACTTCCTATAGTCAGAGGATTATCACTGAGATGGCTGTACTCACTATTGATCTGGACGCTATATGACACTACGTATCTGGGCACTGTAATCACTATTGATCTGGACGCTATATGACACTACGTATCTGGGCACTGTAATCACTATTGATCTGGGCGCTGTATGACGCTATGTATCTGGACACTGTATTCACTATTGATCTGGACGCTATATGACACTACGTATCTGGGCACTGTAATCACTGTTGATCTGGGCGCTGTATGACGCTATGTATCTGGACACTGTATTCACTATTGATCTGGACACTGTATGAAACTATTGATCTGTACCTGTATGACATTATGTATTTAGACACTGTATTCACTATTGATTTGGACACTATATGACACTACGTATTCGAACACCGTATTCACTATCACTATCACTGATCTGGGCGCTGTATGACGCTACAGGGCTCCAGATGGCGACCAAAATGGTCGCAAATGCGACTTAGATTTGACAAATGGCGACAAGACTTTTTAGTCTTGTTGCCATTTGCACCTGGACCCGATCGGCACCTACTGATACTAGGCTGCGCTACTGCACAGCCTAGTATCAGAGAACATGGAGACATGCAGACAAAAAAAAAAAAAAAATCTCTTACCTGTCCTACGCCGCGGCTCTGCTCCGGTGTCCGGTGCTCCTCCTCTTCTCTGAGCCTGCGCTGCACTGTCCTGACCGCGTACAGCGTCAGGACGTAGTGCATGCACTCTGACCTGACGCTGCACACAGTCAGGTGACAGTGCAGCGCCGGAGACTGAGGAGTGCTGGACACCGGAGTGGAGGCGCAGCGCAGGACAGGTAAGTGATTTTTTTATTCTGATGGTGGCAGTGTGGGCTGATCTGAGGTCTGAAGGGGGCACAAGTGGGCTGGCCTGAAGGGGGCACAAGTGGGCTGGCCTGAAGGGGGCACAGTGGACTGGCCTGAAGGGGGCACAGTGGGCTGATCTGAGGTCTGAAGGGGGCACAAGTGGGCTTGCCTGAAGGGGGGCATTGTGGGCTGGCCCGAAGGGGGCACTGTGGGATGATCTGAGGTCTGAACGGGGCACGGTGGGCTGATCCGAGGTCTGATGGGGGCACGCTGAGCTGATCCGAGGTCTGATGGGGGCACGCTGGGCTGATCCGAGGTCTGATGGGGGCACGGTGTGCTGATCCGAGTTCTGAAGGTTGCACGGTGGGCTGATCTGAGGACTGATGGGGCCAATAATTATTAAATAAAAAGTAAAGAAAAACAACAAAACCCACCAATATATTAATATATATACGACCGTGTGAACGTGCCCGCATCTATTCCGCAATTTTGCAGAACAGATACGGCTGCATTCACTTAAATGGGCGGCTTGTGAACTTGCCTAGCCGCGGCTCTGCAAGAAATGATAGAAAATGTCCTATTTTTGTCCGCAACAGAAGACAAGAACAGGCATTTTGATCAGGAAGCCCGGCCATGTTCAGCAAATTGCGGAACACAGGCAGGGCGGCATCCGTGGTATTGCAGATCCGTATTTTTGCGGATCCACAATACTACGGCCGTCTGAATGGCCCATTAATTACCCCATTTCCCAATTTTACATATAAAATATATTAATAAATGTCCAAAAAGTCCAAACTATTAAAATATAAAAAAAGATTCTATACAGTAAACACGTAAAAGAAAAATAAATAAATAAAACCTCACAATTCACTATGTTTTAGTCACCTTGTCCCTCCAAAAAATAGGATAGGACAATTCTATTAAGGGCCGGACATTATAATTTTATGTATTTAAATTTGACGCCTAAAAATTTTATTTGGCTCCTAAATTTTTCAGGTTAGGAGCCAATGGTTCCTTGTTTTTTTTTTTTTTTTTTTACTCTGGAGCACTGCACTATGTATCTGGAAACTGTAATCACTATATCAATAGGCGCTGTATGACATTATGTATTCGAACACTGTACTGTATTCACTATTGATCAGTGCTCCCTATGACACTATGGGGAAGATATAGTAATACGGGTTTACTTCACACCAGAATATTTTGCCTACACCATTTTTAGTTTGCTTTAAATTTATGATTTGGATTGTCAAATGTGTTTAAAGAGGACCTCTCCCCTCTCCTGACATGCCTGTTTTAAATGCTTCATGCATTCCCCGTGTGATAACAGTTCTGGAGCATCTATTCTTATGTCTCTATGTTGTGCCATTCCTTTATTATTTCTACTAGAAGTTATGAATGAATTACTAGCAGTCTGCAGTAAGGGTACAGAGGGGAGGTGACCAGTTGGGGGTGTGTCCCTGCACAGTCTGAACATGGCATCACTGATTGGATAGAGTGAGTCTGTGCAGGTACACACCCCCAACTGGTTACCTCCCCTCTGTACCCTTACTGCAGACTGCTAGCAATTCATTCATAACTTCTAGTGCAAATAATAAAGGAATGGTACAACATAGAGACATAAGAATAGATGTTCCAGAATTGTTATTACATGGGGAATGCATGGACCTATTGTCAGGAGAGGTGAAAGGTCCTCTTTAAATTTGTGCTGTAGTTTTACAATGTGCTGAAAGGAGGATGTGAGCTCTGTATGACAATATTTATCTGTAAGACGCTATGATTCTCAATCTAGTATGTCAATATTTATCTGGGCACCGTATGACTGTATTTATGTGGACAATAAAATCTGAAAACTAGCAGCATTACATACACACTGTATAGCGGTATTACATACACACTGTATAGCAGTATTACATAAGCAGCAGTATTACATACAAATTATACAGCAATATTACATACAGATTATATAGCAGTATTAGCAACAGACTGTATAGCAGTATTACATACACACTGTATAGCAATATTACATAAGCAGCAGTATTACATACAAATTGTACAGCAGTATTACATACAGATTATATAGCAGTATTACATATAGATTATATGACAGTATTACCAAAATATTATATAGCAGTATTACATATAGATTATATAGCAGTATTGCCATACAGATTGTATAACAGCATTACACACACATTGAATTGCAGTTTTATATACACAGTGTATAGCAGTATTACATGCATATCATACAGCAGTATTACATACAGTTAAAATTGTATAGCCATATTACACACATTGTATAGTAGTATACCAAACACACTTTATAGCGTATAGCAGTATTACATAAGCAGCAGTATGACATACAGAGTGTATAGTAGTATAACCAACAGATTGCATCGCAGTGTTACAGTATACACACATTGTACAGGAGTAGTACATACACATTGTATAGCAGTATTAAATACACATTATATAGCAGTATTACATATACATTGTATAGGAGTATTAAATACACATTGCATAGCAGTATTACATATACATTGTATAGGAGTATTAAATACACATTGTATAGCAGTATTACATACACATTGTATACATTGTATACATACACATTGTATAGGAGTATTAAATACACATTGTATAGCAGTATTACATATACATTGGATAGGAGTATTAAATACACATTGTATAGGAGTAGCACATACACATGTTATAGCAGTGTTATATACACAGTGTATAGCAGTATTACATGCACATTATATAGCAGTATTAAACACATTGTATAACAGTATTACATACACACTGTATAGCAATATTACATAAGTAGCAGTATTACATACAGATTGTATAGCAGTATTACATATAGATTATATAGCAGTATTAGCTACAGATTGTATAGCACTATTACACACATATTGAATTGCAGTGTTATATACAGTGTATAGCAGTATTACATACATATTGTATTGCAGTATTACATACAGATTGTTCAGCAGTATTACATACATTTCGTCTTCTGGCATAATTTCTCAAGCTCAGCATGGTAGCATTATATGAATATGTGCATCAAGTGAGCAAAAGGGCGTATATATAGAAGGGAGAGTTCACGTCTCCCTTTCATTTTCCATCCGTCTGATTGGTCAGAACAACAGAAAGAAAAACAAAACAAAAACAGGATCCAGTAAAAATAAATAAATAAACGGTTCCTGTTGAACATTTTGCAGTTCGAGCCATTTCTCCATCCTATATGCAGGACTGAAACCGAATCTCAGACCGAAATGGCTCAAACGGATGCAAAATGTGCATCAGGAACCGTTTTTTTTACACGATCCTGTTTTTTTTTTGTTGTTCTTCTGACGATTCAGAAGAACGAAAAATGAAACGGGGATGTGAACTCTCCCTTATCAGGATTCAGGACATTTCATTAATATATTGGATTTCTCTACTGAGTGGGCCATGCCCTAGTGACTGTGTCTAGAGGATGTATATGTAATCCATGTGTGTGTGGCATTTTGAACACAATTAGATTTTTCCAATATTTGCTTTCAATTATTTATCAGATAGGAGTTTCCCCGCCCACCCGTCCTCCTCCTCTGACAACTTCTCATAATGAGCATGGATTCTGAGAAGTCAGGTGGGGGGAGCTCCGGGGTCAGGAAGAAGACAGGCTCCTATGCACTCTACTGTACACAGCGTGTGCACCGGTACTATGTGGTCCCTGCTCAGCAGCCTTGGCCCTTATAATGTGTGGCCCTTACATAGGGCAGCAGGAAGGAACTGTCCGGTCCATATGTATAACTATTTGTACCTGTGCTGCGCCTGGACCTGATGGTGCTGTTTCTGAAAATTAACCCAACCCGACCTATTTTCTAATATCAAATAATCCCATTGAAAGTGAAGTTCTAAGTAAAATGTTATAAATGGTATTATGCACCTAATAGCAGGGATACTAACCCTTTCAGCCCCGGAGGTTTTTTTTTCCGTTTTCATTTTGCGCTCACTGCCTTCACACAGCCATAACTTTTTATCTTTCTGTTCACATAGCTGTACGAGGGCTTGTTTTTTGCAGGACAAGTTGTACTTTCCAACGCCACCATTTAATATTGCATATGATGTAGTGGCAAGCAGGAAAAAAATTCCAAATTGGATGAAATTGCAAAAAAAAAAAAAAACGCAATTCCGCCACAGTTTTACGGGGTTTTTATTTACGGCATTCGATGTTCATTAAAACTGACCAGTTACTTTCATTCTACTGGTCAGTACGAATGCGGCGATATCTAATATGTATAGTTTTTCTTGCGTTTTGATAGTGATTAAAAAAAAAGCGACAAAAAATGGTGAATTTTGACGCATTTTTCCATTTCACTTTTTTCCGTATGGGAAAGAAATTTTTATATTTTTATAATATGGGCGTTTTTGCACATGGCAATACCCATGATGTGTATTTTTTATTTTTTGAATACTTTTATTTTTATTTTGGGGAAAGGGGGTGATTTGAACTTTTACATTTTTTACATTTAAAAAAAAAAAAAAAACTTTATTTAATTTTGTTTACACTTTTTTATAGTTCCCATAGGGAACTATAACAATGAACTATTTGATTGCTTAAATCATTGACTCCAATGCATTAGCTTTGGAGTCTATGAGGATTTTACTGCTTTCCTATGGAGCCCTATTACGCAGAAGGGCTCCATAGGAAATACTATGCAGCAGTCTCCTGTCATTCACTATGGCTGCTGCAGGCACGCTCCGGCTCCTCCGATTGCCACATGCTTCCGGTGTTTGCCACGCTTGGGTGCCGTGGTCAGGATTGACCGCGGCATCCAAGGGGTTAAATGTCCGCGATCGGCATTACTGCCGGTCACGGACATCAGCCACGGGTGTCTGCTGTATAAATCAGAAGTTCACCCGCGGCCATGACGCCCGCTCTGCTTAGGAGCGGACGCCATCTTTAAACACGCGCCCAGCGCTGTACTAGTATGGCGCTGGGCACGAGGGGGTTAATGTAAGTTTCTTTCCCACCTCAGGTAATAAAAGCTGCTGCATATAAGTGTCCAAAAGACATCCCGTTCTGTGACATCACTTCCTGCTCTGCAGCTATTGGCTGAAGTTACACCTCACAGACTTCCTGCTCTGCAGCTATTGGCTGAAGTTACACCTCACAGACTTCCTGCCCTGCCCACCTCCTCACATAATACTGTTAATGCTGAGAGCTCTCTGCTCCATTTCGGCTGCTTCCTTTGCTATAGAAGCAGAGACAGTTATCTGGAAGGAGCAGAGCTGCCCATATTACCAGTATTGTGTGCAGAGTACATCCAGGGGGAGGGCAGAGCAGGAAGTCTCTGAGGTGCCACTCCAGCCATTAGCTGCAGGAAGTGATGTCAGAAGGGGGCGGGTGTAATTTTCGCAACTTCCAGGTCACTTACAGCAGTAGTTGGTGTTTTCTGCTGCATGTGCACTTGGCAGCTGAAGGCATCTGTGTTGGTCCCATGTTCATATGTGCCTGTACTGCTGAGAAAAATGATGTTTTATTATATGCAAATGAGCCTCTAGGAGCAACGGAGGCGTTACCATTACACCTAGAGGCTCTGCTTTCTCTGCAACTGCTGCACCCTCTGCACATTCATTGATAGGGCCAGGGGTGATGACGTTCTCACTGCCTGGTCCTGTCAATGAAAGTTCTAAGGACTCAGCAGTTGCAGAGAAAGCAGAGCCTCTAGAAGTAATGGTAACGCCCCCGTTGCTCCTAGAGGCTCATTTGCATATATTAAAACATCATATTTCTCAGCAATGCGGGCACATATGAACATGGGACCAACACAGATGTCTTCAGCTGCCAAGTGCACATGTAACAGGTCAGCCAGTGTCATAGGTACAAAACTGCTGACAGATGCCCTTTAAACAGCAGAATGTTGGGGAAAGCAGATCAGATCTTTGAAGGTCTCGTGGATTCATTCCAAGGAACATCTTCCCATTACCGCATACATTTGGAATTTTCAGAAACATTTCTCCACCCTTATATTATTTCTCTGGGTTGTACAGGATTTTAATACGATGACCCTGGTCAATTCCTCACAGCTCCAGCTTCATGACTCTTTTCTTTCCTGCCCTGGTGACAAGCCGTACATGGCACGGACCACTGCAGCTAACCACTGGACTTAGCTGTTATGCTAGTGCGTGGCAGTGGTCACGTGGATCATGTGGATGATGATGTCACTGGTGCAGGGGATGGAACAGGTGAGTATTGGTTGCTATGTTATTTTATCACATTTCCTGCATGTAGCCAACTTTTTTCATCTGTGCAAACCCTTTTAAAGGGTTAATGTCTCCGTTTTACTACCGTACTCATTTTATCGGATTAATGATGGCATATCTGAGTTTTTTATTGGGACTGTGTGCCGCCACATGTCTTGTGTCCTCCTGGCACACTGGTGGCTGTCACCACCTGAGAGATTCTGAAACCGTCCTGCCTGTCACATATGGCCTACAAACCACCATACTTGGCTAATAAGCAGGTCCAGACGAGTGATTTTTGGACTCCACATTGGAGCAGCTCCACCTGACAGAAGAGAGCCTCTTGATGATTACGATTTGCCAGTAAAGTAACTGTGCAGGCGGCTGACGCAGCAGCACAAGGTGTCTCGTCTGTCAGGTTCTATAGCAGGTAAAGCTGTTCTCTGGGAGATGTGATGGCGGTCGTGTCATCTCATGGTTTTCAGAAGAAACACTGCCAGGCTGCTTTCACCTGGGAGATTCGATGCAGTCATCCTGTAGATTATGGCGGTTGATAATGTCGCACCGCTTCCTGTGTGCACTTAATCCACAACGATAAATCATACGTTACGTGATTGTTACAACATTAGCCCACACTTCTCACCCACGGCTAGGTAGTAGAATGTAGGTGCACACTAGGCTGCAGTTCTCATGTATGATCCAACTCAGATACGTATATATGGAACTTCACATTTTTAAATATACAGTACATGCAACGAGGCATGGAGAGGAGAGCAGAGGATAGGAGTGATAGTAGCAAGAATG